>NDFG01000185.1:83028-95759 GCA_002167245.1 Sporophila hypoxantha
GGYAWMGSRTCCCACTGCCAGAGGGCAGGGKTGGATGGGATATTGGGAAGGAATTATATGTGTTTATAAGGACCTGATTTTCCCAAAAGCAAAAGGTGAAATGAGCCCAGCACCTGGGCAATTTGATTTTCAAGCCCCCCAATAACAAGTTTCAAGGTGCCTCCCACTTTTCTGGGTCTCCCCCTCCCCGTTTGGAGGTCTGTGGTCTCCCTTTGGTGCTGAGAGAAAAGGGGAAACCTRCAKCCCAGTCCATGCCTGGAGGCCCAAYMGCTTCCTGAATTTTCCTGAATTCCTCCATGGCACAGTATGAGTTGGATAAACACTGGGGAAGCAGCCCCAAAATACCCCTGCACCCCCCAGTTTTGTTTTCCATCCTTGGGATAACTGACAGGCACACGGCAAAAAGGAGCTGGGAAGAGCCAGTCAGAGATTTTCCTGTTCAATATTTCATCTTGGGGAAGGGCAGAGAATATATTTGATTCAYAACAAATTACAGATAAGTGCCTGATGTGTTTTAGGGTGGGTATTTTAGAAGGATAAACTTGTTATGAATTTCTCACTGGTTTCCAAGTTGACAGCCTTCATGAAAATATGTAAACTACTTTAATGAAAACCTCAGGCATTGTTTTCTTGTTATTTTTCTTATTGAAGCTGCCTTTATCAGGAATAAAACAGCTGATATTGAAAYCTGTGTGTTCTGCTCTTCTCTGTTTGTTTGGGAAGTGAAAACTATTTAAATAAAGGAAAATGTGTCAGATTAGTTGCTCTCCTTAAACAGTAATTAAGATATGAACAATATCATTAATCTTCTCTTTTTCATTTTCCAGGTGATCAACATATAATCTCCACAGCTATGGCTGAGAAATGCAGTTAAGGTACTGTGATAATTCCCTTTTAATATGGACATGTTTTTGCTGGAAATTGTTCCCAAAATTRTCTCTTGAATATTTGTAATAATCTGTGTTCCTTGAGGCTGAGTTCACCTCTGATGGTTTTTATTTGCCAATTTGTCCACTGCACTTCCTGAAAACGACATTATTTTTTGTTTCATTGTATTCCTTAACTTTTGGCTTCCTGGTGTTAAATTCAGGAYTGTTTTAAGATGTCTGTACACACAAACAATGAGAACCATGTTTCCATGATGAAGGTCATGTCTTTGAAATAACTAACTCTGAAAATGTGCTGGGGAAAGAAGGGAAAARYTGTCCCTCTGGAATGCTGGCTGCTGCACACTCTGTGGCWCTGAGAATTTCTTGATTGGAATCTCAAGATGGAAATTGGCTCAGCAGCTCTGCTGGGCCACAGGGAAAAGAGGCTTGGTTTTGTTGGGAATGCACATCCCATGGCCAGGATTATCTCCCCTCAAGTTGTGTTTGAATTCTGGCTGGGATTTTGAACACAGAGTGGCAGGAGGGGAGGAGTAGGAAGAGGAAATGTGGCAGGTTCTTTTTTCTGAGCACTGAACTTGGGTGCCAACATAAATGGGAAAAAAAAGTTATTTCTTTCCTAGGAAAATTTCTTATAAAGATTCAAAACTTGATGAGCAGTATGAAACAGTTGTTCTCGAATGGCAGGGACTAATTCTRGCCAAAGAAATTGTCAGGGCAGGATTTCCATTCCCCTTCTACATCCACYTCAGTTTAATGTTGCTGTCAAGGGAAGAAGCTGGAAAATCATCCTTCAATTCCAATTCTCCTTTTAGTTGGGATTTTTTTGTTGCTGAGTCTGTGTGATTTATTTGACTAAAGCATAGCAAAGCTCTTGGCTTTGTTAGCAGCTTCCTTTGGAGAAAGCGAATCCATCACTCTTTCAATCATTATCTCTCTCCCTAGCAAAAACCTTTAATGTTTATTTCCATTTGGGAATAGAATGCATTCTGATGTGAGAATACTGGGCAAAAGGAGATCCTGGAAAGTCCATGCAGATCAGCAGATTTCTTAGGTCAGGTTTGGAACAAAGAGTAATCCAGAAGGTCCTGAGTGAGAAGTGGGATAAAAGGGAAAATTCTGCTCAGCAGGTGATTTGATCTGAGTACCAGGCTGGTTCTTTTTGCTGAGCCAGTGAACATCTCYCACTACAGAGTTGCAGGGGGCTTAAGCTCCCTGGATTTATAAGCAGCATTTATTCAYTGCAGTTCCCAGAGGAAATTATTATTGGAAGTGGAGATGGCGCAGATTAATACAGGAATTATAAGGAGCTGACTAAGGCAGATAAGGAGCTTGGAAAAGAGGGGACTGGGACAGGATGAGGTGAGCTCCAGGTGCAGGGGAGGAACCAGAAGCATTCCTGAGGGACAGGTCTCATGAAAAGCCCTCCTTAATACTCCTTAAGTGACCTTGGCACAAGGTCTTTGATGCAGGTTTTGAAACTCCTGTAGTGCTGTGAAGGACACAAGAATTACACAAAAGAATTTTGTTGACTTTGTGGATTAGTAGAACAAATGCAGCATAAAATTTAATAGTCATAAGCCATTGTGTTAGGGACTAAGAACAGGGGGCTGCTGTAAACAAAACAAGAGTTTCAGCATATGGAAGTTCAACTTTTTTTTCAGGGAAAGTGTTTGGTTGTAGCATGTAGCTGAAGCTTRCACAACTCCAGAATTTGCCAGGACACCTGTTCTTCCAAGATCTGCCATTTCCTCTAAATAGTTCAGYGCCTAGGTATGTTATAAAGTCAGAATAAATAAAATTTTAGATCTAAAATATSAAGTTCTGAACCTGATCCCATCAAGTGTGAATTGGTGCAGGTGTGAAGCCAACCTTGCCTGGGGAGTAGGAGGAAGGTGCCAGACTAGCAAGAAGTGGGTTATTGTAGCAGCCTTGGAACTGATTTTCGTGGAACKAACCCATCTGCCTCCTCCTCTCCAAAAATCCCCAAACAAACCAAAAAATGGAACCAAGCCAGGGTGGATCTCAGGCTCTAAGTGAGCAGTCCTGCTCCTCGAGGGAGGAAACCTGCATTAGGGTAGGGGAACTGCAGCAGCTCAGCCACTGGGACAGAGCTGGGGCAGAGCCCCCCCAAGGGGAYTTCCAGAGYGAGCTCTTCTAGTTCCATGCCCCTGCCATGGMCAGGGACACCTTCCATTGTCCCAGGCTGCTCCAAGCCCTGTCCAACCTGGCCTTGGACACTCCCAGGGATGGGAAATCTTAGCACAACCCCACCTGCAGAGTAGCATGCCCAGGCTGATACCAAGATGATAGTAAAAGGAGCAAATGAGCCCCAAAATGGGTCTTCATCAGTGGAACAGAAGTAGATCATCACGAGTGTGCTGTGCTGTGTCCAACCCTCTGAGGATTTGGGATTAAAGCCAAAAGGATGAGAAAGAAAAGGAATGCTCTACAAATCAGTGAAAAAAATTGGTCAAAAAGATAGGAAACAGAAGGTTGGAGTAACTGAGCAGTTTCCTGAGTGAGAGGATGACAGCAGCGCAGTCTCCAAGGAATCTGCACAAACCTGTGATACTCAACTGATAAATGAGCTGCGAAAGACACGGGGTGTGCTGCCAGTGCTTCCTCCAGAGCACTGCAGCTGAGTGCTGACTGTGGGAACTGCAGCAGGATTGAGGCAGAATTAACTGCTGGGCAAGGCAGWGSCAGGTGAAATCCTCCAGAGYTGGAGGCAAAGAGAAGAAGACAAAAATTCCACCCATGGGTGATGCATGCTGAGGCCCTCACCAGCCAAGAGCTGTAAAATACAAAAGATAACTCTCCCAGAATTATCATCAAGGAATCATCCCAGAATGGCCTGGCTTGGAAAGGCCCCCTGCCATGGGCTGGGACACCTTCCAATATCCCAGGTTGTTCCAAGCCCTGTCCAACCTGGCCTGGAACCCTTCCAAGGGATCCAGGGGCAGCTACAGCTTCTCTGGGCAACCTGTTTCATGTTAGGAACAATCCTGTTCCTGTTCCATGAACTTTAGTTCTGGAAGTTTCACAGCAGGGCCTGAAAAATAGAAATCCTTTTTGTTAAGGAAGTGAGTGAGCTGCAAGTATTTGGGGTTGGAAGTTTAGGGAAATTGTTCCATGGGATGAATATCTCTGTTGTTCCTTATTAGGGGCTGCTCCTGTCAGGGATTTCTGGGTTTGTTGGACTCCCCTGTGGAGGGGCTGTTTGTAACTTGTCCTGGGGCTTAAAAGGGAAGGAGCAAGGAACCGCTATTGATGGAGCTCCTAAAAAAATCCCAATTCTTGTAAAAGAGTTGGATGAAAAAAGCAGATTAAAAGAATGGAATTAACAGCAGACCCTTAGTGATATAGGCCAACACATTTTCATCAACTTGGTTTTAATAATTTAATAAATTAAGGAATGCCAAATATTTCCCTACACTGGGGTGTCTCATTGCAAACSCAGTGTTGATATTTTTGTTGGGAATCAAAAGCTCATCAGGACTTGAAATTAAATATTTTCTTTTGTTGTTGTTGCTGTTTCAAAATGAAAGGAAGCTGTAACATTGTGGAGATTTAAAAAACAAACAGAAAACRGTGTGCATGTAATAAGATGGAAAATGGTGTCACTGTTACATCTAACAGGGCCCATTAAGGACAGATGTTCCCAGAGAACAGATATCCATTAGAACATGATGGAAAGTGGGAGATTTTGAAAGGGAGCCAGAACCTACAGATGGYAACTTTAAATAAATAAAAATCAACTTGTAAGTAGCCAGTATAAATAATGCAGGGGATGTGTAACATGTTCTGGATTTGTCAGAGCAGCAGACAGACAGTCCCTGCATTCCRAGGGGGTTGGAAGGGATGGAGTGGGATCAGCTGAGAGGGAGTCAGAGCCTCTGGGACAAAAGGAATGTCAGGACTCCAGGAAAGAGCAAAGATTTTGCAGAACTGGTTGTTTGAACAGTGATTTTTCTCTCCCTGGTACTGTCCAAGAGTTAGTTTGGGGATGCTCCATCCCACAGGAGTTCTTTGGCCTGTGCTGTAGATAAACAAAGGTGAAAAGAGAAGGACACTGCATGTTTGAGTGTATGAAGTGATAAAAGATGGGTAAAAAGAGTCCTCCCAGTTGGTCCAACCTTTTCATTTGTTTCTTAACAGGGGAAGTTTTTTGGGCAGAGTAGCATGAACAAAGATTCTCCTTTAGGCAGTGGCCCCTACAGTGTCCCACCAAGCCCCCAGTGACCTCAGTGCCAACAGAGGGCAAGTGCTTTGCTAACCACACATCCAAAGTGTGCAGGGATTGCTGATTTTAAGAAARCAGCCACAAGACTCAGAACAATTTTAATGTCCCAGCAACAAGGAAGACAGTGTCCCCTTGGAAAGACCCCCCCCACACTGACAGGGAGACTGTGCTGGWTGGGAAACAGAGGACAGCTGGGAGAAGGAGGTGGGGAAGCTCTGTGTGTCCCAATTTTGAGGAGGTTGTGAAGCTCTGTGTGTCCCAACTGGCTGCTGTCCTGCTCTGAGGAGAGAAATAATTTAGCTTTGGACACAGAGAACCAGAAGCCTTGGGTGAGAAGAGATAAAATTGTGGTTTTCGCAGCAAATGTGGTGACTCCTCTTTTGAATGGGAATGCAGCTTCTCAGTCTTTYTGTTGCTTTTACCCCTCTACAAAAAAGAAAAAAATCCCTAATTATGTTGCTTGCAGAACTGTCCATCTCCTCATTCCAGCCCAAGGACATGCCTGTTGCCACCATGCAGCCCTGTAGCCCCTTCCACATGAAATCCATGGGAGATCAGAGCACCCTCAGCAGCTGAGCAGGAGACACCAAGCTGAGGGTGCAGGGACACAGCTCAAGGACAGGGCCACCCAGAGGGGCTCAGGAAGTGGCCCATGGGAATCACATGAGGTTTAACAAGGCCAAGTGCTGGCGCTGCCCCTGGGTCTGGAAAATCCCAGATAAGAGCACAGTCTGGGGGAATCCTTCCCTGTGAGGGTGGGCAGGCCCTGGCACAGGGTGCCCAGAGCAGCTGGGGCTGCCCCTGGATCCCTGGCAGTGCCCAAGGCCAGGCTGGATGGGGTTTGGAACAGCCTGGGACAGTGGAAGGTGTCCCTGGACATGGCAGGGGTGGGACTGAATAGGCTTTGAGGTCCCTTCCAGCCCAAACCATGAGTGATTCTGTGATTTCTATTTTCCYTTCCCTTAATGCCTTGCTTGTTTTTTGCATCCCAGCTCTCCAGTTACACATTACCAAGAAAATACCTGTGTATATTGTGTTCCAGCTCTCACACACCATGGGTAAAATACTGTCATTAAAGGAAGCCATTTAGAACCCCATGTTATTAAATAAATGCTTCTTGATAAACATCCTGATAGGGGCTTGATGCAAGAGGGAAGTTGCTGGCAAAAGTGTGTCATAAACCAGCAACTTCACATTAATTAATAGAGAAGGAAGAAGGTTTGCATTTCCTTAGGKTAAAAACCYGTGTGAAGAAGTTATTTTAAACAACTTCAGCTCATCAGTGAAACCTTGTGTCTGGTGAATTCACCTGGCTTGATTAAAAAAAAAAAAAAAAGGGTTCTATGGAATCTATAATGCATCATTGAAGTGATTTGATTTTATAAGASGCTGTGCCTTTTTGGTCTCTGTTTTCTGGCAGTTTGGGTGATCTGGGAATCAGATATTTGCACTCTGCACAACTCCCTGCCAGGAGGGGACAGCCAGGGGGGGTCGGGCTGTGCTGCCAGGGAACAGGGACAGGACAAGGGGAAAGGGCCTCAAGCTGGGCCAGGGCAGGCTCAGCTTGGCCAGCAGCAGGAATTMCTGCATGCAAAGGCTGCTCAGGCCTTGGCAGGGGCTGCCCAGGCAGCTTTGCAGTGKCCAGCCCTGGAGGTGTTAAAAAATGTGTGGATGTGGCACTTCAGGGCATGTTAGTGGRGAACATCATGATGGTTCTGGTTGATGGTTGGACCTGATGAATTTAAAGGTCTTTTCCAYCCTTAGTGATTCTCAGATACTCTCTGACTTCCCTTGTGCTGCTGGGTTAGAAGCCAGAGCAGTGTGTTCAAGGAAGCTTAAGYGTAAGACTGTCCTATGTTACAACAATAATGGCTTTATTCTTCAGAAATTAGGATRATTTTGATATATTTTGCTGRAGGAGCTGCATTGCTGCTGTTCSTCCCCTCAAAGGAGTGGTTCTGGCACATTAAAAATGGTGTTTTAGTGCAGTGCTGTTTTCTTARTTCATCTGTCTCCCCAACTAACCTRYGAGCTTGATTTCTCCAGCCACAAATTTTCCTTATTTTCACCATCCCATCTCAATTCTCTGCACTAAAACAATGCCATAAGGAGCAAAATGTTGGGTTGTGCTGTTGATCATGGCAATGGGAGCCAGCCAGGCAGCAGGATTGCCTTTGCCATAATGTCACTTAATTATAAAATTAGTGGGTTTTGGGGTTTCCAAGAAGAGGAGTGAAACAGAGAAACACAAGTTTGTGTTGTGGTTTAACTCTATCCCAGCCAAAACCAGGACAGGATGGTTTTTAAGGATATTTAAAATTGGAGGGAAAGTGGTGCCAGTAAGAGACATTGCCATGTGGAAGTCAGAGTGGATTTGGTAGTTTTGACTCCCTCAAGAGGAGTAGAATCCAAACCTGAGCTTGTGCCTGGTCARTCCTTGGAGGACAATGCTCTTCCATTCCTGATTTTGTTCTCRAGATATATTTCTGTCTGTATGTTAAAAAACAGAATCCTTTTGAAGAATCTTTTTTGATTTAGGCTGGGGCTGGTCTCTCCTTGGTTAAAGCCTTCCATTATTATTTCTGTGGACAGTGTAAAAGCCTTCCCTGACTTAAGAGTAGAATCTTTCCCCAGGAAGAATAAATAACATGCACACTGACCTTTCAGTCCCAAGGAGAGTGTCTGCTTAAGAACTTCACACCTCCTTGCCTCAGTGCAGGTTGACATTTGCAAGGTTGATAAGTTGGTTATTTGGATGTAAATCGACAGGAAAGGAAAGCCACTTTCAATAGTTGTGATAAGAGTCCACTTTTTCTTAGTTTAATTTAAAATAATGGACAGTACATCACAGAAACTCACCATCACCACCTAATTTAAATTGTGGCTGCTGTTATGTATCAGTCTGCTGGTCTGAAAAAGAAAAYAATTAAAATTTATTTGAATAAAGAGGACAAAAATTCCTATCAGGGACTTTGCTCACTATGCCTTAYAGCATCTTGCAAGCAACTCTGTGTGGTGGTAGTATTTTAGGGATTAGAAGGGCCATGGAGTATGAGTCATCCTGAATTCTAATCAAGATGTGCAAGCATCTGATACAGAGAAGTGAGAAAAATGAAGGTTTAAGGGTTTTTTCTTTATTTCTTCCTTTAAAGACCCTGGATTTCATCCATGGTTGTGAGTAGRTGGCTCTGGCCACAACAGCAATGCCTGCTCACACTCCTTGTTCTTGGTTTAGTCAAAGATTTTTCCAAAGTCTTTAGAAATTTGGTCTGGGCAGAAGCAGGTTCATGTATTATCATGGAATATCCTGAACTGGAAGGGATCCACAGGGATCATCTAGTCCAACTCCTGGCCCTGCCCAGACACCCCAACAATCCCATCCCATGCCTAAGAATGTTGTCCAAATGCCCCTGGAGCTCTGGCAGCCTCAGGGCCGTGCCCATTCCCTGGGGAGCCTGGGCAGTGCCCAGCACCCTCTGGGGAAGAACTTTGCCCTGAAATCCAACCTAAACCTCCCTTGGCACAGCTCCAGCCATTCCCTGCTCCCAGAGCAGAGATGGGAGCTGTCCCTCAGGAGAAGCTGTAGGATGGCAATGTGGAATAACCTTGTGCTCTATATTTCTTCATCTTCCCATGAGCAGATCTTCTTTTTGGAGATATGGGCAAGGTGTTACTCCCACACTGCTGTTCTGGGAAGATGAAACTCTTTGTTTAGAGGCTCCCCAGCTTATTCAGTGCTTCTAGCCCTCAAGGACCAATTCAGTGTTGCTTTCAACATGCCTGTTTATAAACTGGTGGTGACTGGGTAAGACTCTGCTTCTGAATCCTTTGGGTCCTTACAAAAACATTCCTTGGACTCTTGTTCTTAAACACTCACAGGCTGCTCTGTYCTGGAGCTGTTCCAACTCACTCTGGAGCTGAGGTAGAACATCCTGTTCTCCMGGCATCCCAGAGGACTTTGAATGGGATATTCTGSAATTGTACACTTTGGAAGGCAGAACTGGGAGCATTTCACCTCTCTGGGCAGTGCCTGCACAAGGCTGCAGGTTTGCTGCTCTGGTGCACAGCCCTTCCTCCTGCTCTGCTCYTGGCTGGTGAGTGTGAGAGTGCTGCCTTTGCTGCCTGTCCCCCTGCAGGATTRACCTGTCATGGCCTGGCCTGGGACACAGACTTTTCTGGGATGAAGCCTTCACACTCAGCTGCCTCTTCAAACCCTTCTGGAGCATTGTCTTGGACTGGTTTTGTGTTATTTGGGGTGTGTTCTGGGCTTTGTCCCTTCACCGAGCGAGTGATGCCAGGCTCTGAACTATTCCTGTCATTCTGTAAGACAGGGATTGAGATCATACCCAAAATTAATTCCAAAGGTGGCCTGGAACTCCTGCCAGGACTGATCCACCACCTCCTAGCCCTTGCCTTGAAACTGCTGTTAGTCAGAAAAGAAGTGCTGTAATGCACAGAACATTTGCTAGACACACATTAGGCCCTCCTGGGACATTCCTACATATTTATTTTCTCTCTCTTCTCACCTCAACCTCTGAAACTCATTATTAAATTTGTAGAAAAAGAGCCTTCCAGAACACATGTTTATTCATCTGGTTCAAAATTATTGGCAAGCCTCCTTCCTGAACATCAAGGCAAAGCCAACCCCATCTCCTGCAGCCTCTGAGAGCTGCAAGTCAGCAGAGTGAAACAGCCCAGTGCCTTTTATGAGATGTTGTGTACCTGACAGCCAAGTCAAATGCCAAGCCTGGGAGAGCAGTAATTCAATTCCTGCCTGAGTAATACACTGAATGTGTCTCTCCTGTCCTCCAGAGAAACCTGTGACCTCTGCAGCCAGGGCCAGCTGAAAACAAAGAGGTTCCTCCTTGGAGATGAGTTTTTCAGGGTAATATCAGCAGGGTTTGAACCAACCCCCTCCACAACTGAGCGTCACCTTCCAGAGGCTTTGGAACTGGGGAATAAATGAGAGGCCATAGCTGGTCTATCTACAGAAAGAGAGGAGAATTATAGTTGTTATGACAACAGAAAGGAAAGAGAAAACTGCAAAAAGGTCATTTTGGAGCAAATCCAGAGGAGGTACCAAGATGATCAGAAGGATTGAGCTGAGAGATTTGCTTGGGATAATTTCCATGCACACTTTTGTTTTACTCCAAGGAAAATTTGCAAACTAAATTACTTTTTTCACATCAGCATTTTTCACTTAKATGTGCTTTTTATATCATAATGAGTGCTACTGTATTTAATAAATTAGCTTATATCTAGCAGGAATGTTTTATAAATTGAATTTTATTATGGTGTAGATGAAGAGTTGGGGTCCAAGCATGTGTCAAGAGTCAGGCAATTTATTCCATGAAGATTCCCACTCTGCTRTTTTGGGATCAATGCAAGATTTCTCAAAGGGCACAAAAATCTCCTAGAGTGTGACTAAAAGAGTTTTACTTCTGTCATTGAAGGAGTAAATGAACACAACCAAATGGCCTAAGATGGTGATGATGAAACTATTTTAAGGAAAAACTTCTAAGATTAAACTCAAGGATTACCCAAGAGACAAAGAGGTCATGGGATGAAGTGAGATCAATTCATAGCCATATTTGTGAGTTTATTATTTACTTGTTGCATTAAGTAAAATGAAACTGTTATTATTCAGCTCCCATCCATATGGAAATTCCTCAAAACCTGGRACTTTGGGTGTTAATAATGTAGTTAGAACATGATGTTAGATGGGTTTACAGACCCATCAGATTTCAAGTACTGCTCATATAAAATGAATTTAAAATCAGGAAGGGGTTTCTACAGGTTGTAGAATATCAACCCAAGGGGTAATTCCACTCCTCCAGCTCCCAAGAGGTGAAAAACTGCTCAAGCTGCAAATCCAACCAATCCATCTGTGCTCTGAATTTCCAGCTTCAGCAATCTCCTACACCATCTGCACCTGATCATTGGAAGGACATTTCACAGCTGAAATGGTGACTGGCAGTGGGAAACATTGATGTGCAGGGCCTTAATTTCACATCTRATTCAACAGGCCCTCTGTCCTCTTACCTTTCAGACTTCCCAGGAGCTTTTCAAATGTTAAAAGGCAGAGGAGACCAAAACAAAACATGAACAGATACAACTTAAAAAATGCAATAGGTAAAAACATCATTCCTTCTGAAGATGACAAAGAGCCATTGGAAAAATATCTTTTTCATGTTTCTGCCAGCCCTGTTGGGAGACTCTGCTGTGATGCCTGGCCCTGGTTTTAGGATAAATCTTCATTTAATCTGAACAGATGTAACTGATCTGCAGCTATTCCAATTCATGCCTTGGGTGTTTGGGATAAAGGAAGGCAGGATCACTCCTCAGCTGAATAGGATAAAGGCTCTTTGGGATGAAATTGGTCTCACCCATCAGATTCTCTGGGATATAGATTGTAGGTTCTTTGGTTTTTAGAGCCAGCAATGCTTCTGTCATCAACTTAACCCTTCTTGCCTTTTGCCTCCRTCCTGACTGTCCCTTTTGTCCCTGTCACCACTTCAGCAGGACCTTGGAGAAGACTTACACAAGAAAATTTGAATGGTGAAAGGGAGAGACATTAAAAAGGAAAGCAATTTCTCTTATGATAGGGTTTAAAATAAATTCATTTGCTGTTGGATACTGACATTTTCTCAGTTTCATCTAAATCAACAGTTCTTCAAAAACTGAGTGGACATGGTGGWATTCCATCAAATATTAGAACTGATAACCTTGGGCGTCCTTCTTATCCTGAATGATTCTATTATTCTATTGAATCTTAATTTCAGTGTGAGTGCAATTTATATTTCCTGCTCCCTTTTGGGTTTTTTTGTCAGTGTCACTGTTTTATTCAGWAAAGTGCAAAAGGAGGGTTGGGCTTTCTTGCCCCTCCTAGATTGTGAATGTCCTGCTGCTCCTGAAAATGTGGTTGGGCTGCCTGGGAAGGGCAGGAGGAGCTGCTTGTGCTGGTGTCATGGAAAACAACAACTGTGTGCACAGAGTGTCTGGTTTAGGCAAAAATCTACCATTTTAATGCAAAATAAGAACAGAAATCTGAATGTAACTGAGTTAAATTCTTGTAGTTTGAAATTGTGAAATGCCTTCATTTAGGTACAAGGTTTGTTCTCCTTTTAGTTTTTTTTTTATTTATGGCAATGTTTTCTCTTAATTATCCTGTGTTTTCTAGTTGATGAAAAYTAGACTAAGAATGAGCACTGATTGAAAAAGAAAAAAAATCTCTTGAGCAGAATTGATTTAAAGCCACCTTAGCACTGTTAAAGCTCCTAAGAGTCACTTCAGGGCACAGGCAGCTTCTTAAGGACATTGGGCCTGTTTGGAGGGAGAGAGGAAATTCCACTTCTGTCTGAAATCAGGGAAAATTCAGCTGAGCTGAGTCCAGAGTCAGGCAKTGATCAAATTCCCTTGCTTTTCTTRTGAAGGAAAAAACATGTAGAATATCCCAAAGAGTGGATATACTTAAATATCTCTCCAAAGATTTTAAAKAAACATGGATCAGGAATGAAAGGTRTGGTGGTGTCTTGGAGGAGGAAATGCATGTCATGGCTGGACAGTGSCCAGGCAGAAAGGGACCTGGGGGTGCTGGT
>NDFG01000185.1:95765-293860 GCA_002167245.1 Sporophila hypoxantha
CSYCTGAACATGAGCCAGCAGTGTGRMCTGGTGGCCAGGAAGGCCAAGGGCTCCTGGCCTGGGTCAGGAATGGTGTGGCCAGCAGGAGCAGGGAGGTCACTCTGCCCCTGTCCCTGGCCCTGGTGAGGGCACACCTGGAGTGCTGTGTCCAGCTCTGGCCCCTCAGCTTGGGAAGGACGTTGGGACGCTGGAGCGCGTCCAGAGGAGGCACCGAGGCTGGAGAGGGGCTGGGAACACAAACCTGTGAGGAACCACTGAGGGAGCTGGGGGTGCTCAGCCTGGAGAAAAGGAGACTCAGGGTGACCTCTCACTCTCTGCAGCTCCTGAAAGGTGCCTGTGCTCAGTGGGCTGGGCTCTTTCTCCAGGCAGCACTGACAGAACCAGAGGACACAGTCTTAAGCTTGGCCAAGAGAAATATAGGTTGGAGATTAGGAAAAAGTGTTTTACAGAAAGGTTGATAAAGTTCTGAATGTTCTGCCCGGGAGGTGGTGGAGTCACCATCCCTGGGTATGTTTAAAAACAGATGGATGTGCACTGGTGCCAGGTTGATTGAGTGTTGGCTGGGTTGGACTCGATGATCTTTGGAAGTCTCTTCAACCCAACCCAGAGATTCTGTGAGTTCTGTGACCCTGTTGAGGTTCAAGCACCCTGGTCCTTGCCCTGAGCCCCTGATTTTTGTTTTATGAGGAAAGGCTGAGGGAGCTGGGGCTGAGAGGGCCCTCAGGCCTGGCTGGCCCTGGCTGCAGGGAGGGCAGAGGCAGGGCCCAGGCTCTTGCTCCGGGGCCCAGCAATGGCACCAGAGCCACGGCAGGCCTGAGCCCAGCAATTGCCCTGCACAGGAGGCACAACTTCTTCCCGGGCACTGCCCAGCCCTGAGCACATTGCCCACACAGCCTGGGGGCTCTCCTGCCTGGGGCTGGGGCACAGCTGGGTGCACACAGTGCTGTGCCCTGGGCTCTGGGATGGCCCTGCTGGAGCAGGGAGGGGACACCAGGTGCCCACTCAGCTCCTGCAGCCTGGGCCAGMCTGTGACAAACACACCCAAACCAGCACCAAGCACAGAAACCAAAATGGGGCTGAGAATTAAATCAGCTGATGCTGCTGAAGCAGGAGGTGGGTGGACACCACCAGGCCTTGTTTGGATAATTTGAGGTACTCCTGGTGCTTTTTCCCTGCTGAGGACTTTGCCATGTACCCAGACAATTTCAAACATGGGGATTTTGRTTTCCCCTGTAAATTGTAGTGTAGGAAGACACAAGCTCATTTTGCTTCAATTCAAGTTGGAGAARGGCAGTGCTGATGGTGGGGACTGAAGCTTTCCCCTGTTCCCATTAAGTTAGCTTGGATATTCCAGGTTTTTTATTGCTATTTTTAATAAGCTAATTATAATGAGCTAAAACAAATGYCAATGCTTGCCAGGAGCTTTGCAGTGTACTTGCTAATGGGAGAATGAAAATATATTTGGAATTATTTGTAGAAGTCTTTGGATTAAATGTGTTTATTTTTGAGTGACTTACCTCCCTGTCTGAATATTAACAGTACATTCACAAAACCCTATCTCATTTGCCAATGGCCTAAGGAGGCAAATTATTTCCTGCTGCTGAGCAATTTTGTTGCTAGAGTATTGATTTTACCAAGTTTTCTACATAACCATATGGTCAAGAAATCTGGAGGTGAGAGGCCATAAAATGGAACAAATACCTCTGAGGTTTTTGGGTTTGTTCTTCACAGTTATAAACCCCATCTTACATAGTTTAAAATAARTATTTTATGYGCAGGTAGAAATGATAAATCATYGCAAATACTCACATTTACTAGAGGAGACCTTCCCTTTTCCCCAGATTTTTCACAAGGTCACATCCAGAGCAGGAGTGTCCAGAAGGGACCAGGCAGGGGAAGCAAAGCCTGAGAGCTCCCAGTGCCCTCACTGCAGCASCTCCACTGAGAACGTTTTGTGCACCTGGATTTGGGGCTTGGAACAAACTGGAGTTTTTGTGTGAGACCTGTCTTTTTACATTGACTCTGAAAGGAATGAGGGACTTGTCTTTACAAACAAACTGTGGGTCTGCTGGTGAATAAAGCTAGATGCTGAGAGYTAAAAGAAATYGTGGGAAGGATTCCACTGATTGATAAATGGGATGAGAGATGTGTCTTTACAAACTGTAGGTCTGCTGATAAATAAAATTGGATACTGGGAGATGAAAGAAGCAATGAGAACCATAAATTCCATAAAGAATTCCACTGAATGACACAAGGAAAAGACAAAAGGGGAGTTATACKTTATAAGAGGGTCTTATATATTAGATTTTTTCAGAGAATTTGTACCTCTCAAGTACCTCAGCCAATGGGGAAAGAGAGAGGGACARGAAGCCAGGAAATTAGGATAAAAAAGAGGCTGTGCCCTCCAAAAATTTGAGAGATCCCAGGGGAATGCCCCATGGCCTCTCCCTTTATTCAAATAAATTACAGGGCTCCTCTGTCTCCTTTTTGGACATAAACCTCTGGTGTTTGTGGATTKATTTTCCTGACYAGTCCTTTGGTTKAAATGACAACCTCTGTCACAGAGTGCTGGAGAGAACTCCAGCACTACATTTGGATCCCTCCCAGAGGAGCAAACCATAAGCAAATGGTTTTTTTAAAGAATCCAGCTTCTCTTCATTCGTATTCAATTCCATGGTCATTTTCCTGTGGCAGAGACAGGAAAATTAGGGCTATCTCAGCTGCTGGGCTGGCTGCTTGTAGAGCAGGCTTTAATTCTGTCTGGGTTTAGCTGGAGCCTCTCTAACTGGGCCAGGGAGCCACTGGCTCATCCCTGAGCAGGAGATTTGCTCCTTGAGATGATGCACCCGAGGACCCATTTTTCATCATGGAAAGATCCAGCCTCTCGTTGTGGCTGGGAGAATTTCCCAAGCAGCTGGACTTGGCTGTGCTCTGGTTGGAGAGCACTTGGGTGTGACTGAGAATCTGGAATAAAGGCTGCATGGAAAGAGAGGAACATCCCCCTGCCAGATGGGAGCACAGTGCTGCTAGGGTGAGGGGTGCWGTGTGACCTGGTCTGTGTGAGAGAGGAAAAGCACCACTAGCAGTGCTTTTTCTCCCAAAACCAGGAGTTCCTTCCTTTYTGCTCTGGGCTGGCACTCAGCASGTGGATGTGGCTGTGGGCACCCTCCATTGCTGATGAAATCAGAACAATATTTCTGACCTCCCTAGTGCTGTTTCCATCCAAAAGTGCTACTCCAYGACCTTGCCACCCATCTGTTTTTATTTTTTTTTGTTGTCACTGTTTAAATCATGATATCACAGAACCATTAATGTTGGAAAAGACCTCCAGGATCATCCAGGCCAACCTTGGACGGATTCCACCATGTCCACGATCAATTCGTAGTGCTCTTTCTTGCTCACACCTGCCTTTTATTTTCATGTTGGACTTTTTCCTCCTTTTTTTTTTATTTATTTTTTTTTAATATTTCCTTCTCCTTTCTGGAGAAGGAAGAGTGCCATCACCAAAAACAGATTTCTCCCAGGAGAAAGATTCCTCCAGTCTCTGCAAACCCCCWCCAAAATGAGTCCCCACATTATACAGAGAACTGTATGTCAGATGATAGCAGAGATCTGTAGAACAGATGATAGTGAAATGATTTTGTTTCATTCCATTCTGAGCATGAATAGCATTGTACCAATTTTTCATTCCTTCAGGCTCTCACTCTGGGACTCTTCAGCAGCTCTGCCAGAGTATGAGGAAGGTTCAGAAGTCCATGTGAGTGTTTACCTTCACAAACGTGGGTTACAAAAGCAGCCATTAGCTCTCCATCCCTTTTTAAATCCGAGGGAAGCGATACAATAGGGAACACTGATGGCAAAGAGAGGAAAACCATGGCAGGGGGAGGAAAGAAATAAAAACATCAGAAAGGAGATGAAAAAGCGCAGCAGGTAAGAGTGAATTGTCAGTGTCGGACTCCTCGGGAGCAGGAGCAATTTATCAGGAGGTGACTCAGCCGGAGTCTGGAAGGAGGAGAGCGCAGCGCTGCCTCCCGGCTTTGATCCCTGCATCCCGGAGGGCTGGGATGCAGCAGGGACCGCTGAGTCACCGCGGGGCCGGGCACATCCCGGCTCTGCACCCCAGCAGCTCCCCACCACCCGGCCTTGCCCTATTTACCCCCGGCATCACCTAACACACACGTTTGCCAGCCCTGTTTCACTGCCTTCTCCGTGGTTTCAGTGGTTCTGCAGGTTTAATCTGCATTCCAGAGAGAAACGGGGCATTAGGGGAGGTGTGGAGAGCTCTGCCTGCGGTAATTGCAGAGCCGATTTTGGAATTGCACGAGGTTTACAAAGCTGGGGGAAGTTCCTACAGCAGGGCTGAAATGAGGTGATCATAAGCACCCGAGCTGTATTGATTAATGCTCTCATGTGCAAGATAAGGCCAAGGATCCTGTACCTGCTGTACTGCTTTTATCTGCTGTGCCTAATTGGAGTTTTACCCTGGATTTTACCTATTCCATCAGTAATGAGTTAATTGTATATGCCAAATGGATAATGAAGTTATTAGCAGTGTGCCTGAAAACCACAGAGGAATTATCCAGGAGGCTGCTTTCTGCTCTGGGTCCTGGCTGGTTTGATGTTAAATTGATYTCAATTTGAACACTGATGTCACTCTGTTGTGTGTTGTGTAAACACTTAGCTTTGCTCAGCTGTATTTTCACTGTTCCTTGGTTTAATGTYGCTTTCTGAGGAGGAAGGGGAAGCCTTGTTTGCCCATGAGGACCATGGCAGTGGGAGGGCCAGCTGCACATTTTAGCTTAGGTGCAAGATTTCTGTTAGGGGAAAAAAGAAAAGGTAAATCCCAAGGGAAGAGCTCTGCTGTAAAGCCTGTCAGTGCAATCTGCCAGAGAGCCTGGGATTTGGGCTTGGAAAAATCCCATTGCAGTAATCCATTAATCCATGGAATTACCTGTAAGCTTTTCAATATGAGGAAGTCCTTCGATGAGATGCCAATTTTTATTTTTTTAAATTTGTATTTAACATTTATGGCTCCTCCTGCTGCTTGATTTTCTTTTATCCACTGCCCTCTACAGGTCTCATGGATAGAGTTAGACTGAGGCAGATGAGGTTGCAGCAGTGGCTGGCTCTGGCTTTAAAAGAACTGCAGAGATGCTCTCAGAGKTGTTTTCTATACTCTCTGGGAAGGGAAAAACCATTTACAGTGAGAGAAGTTCGGGTTTTAATACAGTGATGGGAAATTCCAGCTTTTATGGGTACAAAAGCAGGATACAGCATTCCTTCCTGAAAGCCTCCCTGCTTTATTCCAGATGATAAAAGCTATGCCACAACACTATCAGTGCATCAAATGTTTATCTGTTTATCCCTTAGTGTATTCCTGTTAAAAACCATTTCCAGGGAGGGATCATCCTTGAGAAATGCTGCTGAACCTGAAAGTCTTGCTCTGAATAAAAGGAGGGGTGAATTCCAGGCTCCTTGTGGTTCCCATCTCCTCACTGGGCTCTGGGGGCCTTTCCCTCTCCTGGAGACTGAGAAAAACTGGTTTTCCATGGATTTTCCTTACATTTAGTGCACAGGAAGTGAAACTGCAGCACGTTCCCTCATAGGGATGTTTGGGAATTGCTCTCCTCTTTCTTGGCTGCAGCTTTCCTGAAGTGATTTGCATCTTAATAGCTTTGATGCTGCTATCAAAGGATTTTGGGGGAAGGACAAAAAGGCAGCAGCGTGGAATGATTATGTGAACCTCTCTTCCCAGAGAAACTCGGCAGAAAATAGAAATATTGGCTTTAAATCATGCCAAGGCTTCAGTTCAGGCTTTGCTGTGCCCGCTGGTGCTTGGCATCACTCTGAGAAATGGTTATGAATTCAGATTTTGCTCTTTGGTGGGCACCACTCTGCAGAACTGCTGCAATCCCAGGGCTTGGGCAGTCAGGGCAAGGGCAACATGTTGGTGTTGAGTTAGGAAAACGATCTCAGACTTCTCTGAGCACCCTTCTGTGAGGGGTTTCTAAGACATTGTGGTTTATCTTTGAAGTTAAATCCAGRGAGGAGCCTGCTGGGGGAATTTTTGGATGGACTAAAGTGTGGTMTAGGTAGGAACAGTTCCTGCTGGGGATCCCACATCTCTCCAARATGTCCAGTCATGCAGAGTGTCTGCAGCCTGGGGCCTGGAGTGGGTCCTGGAGTGGTTCCATCCTCCAGGAATAGTTTCCATGCTCCCAGAGCTCCCTGCAGTGCACAGCAGTGTGCAGGGGACAYCAAGGACAGTCCTTCAGAAGTGACCTGAAGTGGAGCACTCTCCCATATCAGTATCTCCATGCTCACCAGGAGAACAGGATTAATCCCAGATCTCTGGTGCACTAATTAGGRAGTCTCTGTAGATTTATATATGATCCTTATCTCTGTGATTTGTCTCTCCCATACTCACTCTCTAATTTATTCTTCCTGTGCAAAAGATAGAGTTGTAGATAATTTTAAAGGCTGTGTGGTTGGAGCTTTGGTTGAATTGTATCTCAGCACTGGGGCATTCCTCCCCAAAGRGGATTTGTTCCTAAATCATCCTCCCTAAAGTTCCTGCAGCTCTGCACTGATGCAAGAAAAGGCCCAGAGGTAACCAGAGCTGGCTCTGCTCACCATGGCACCCAGAATTTTTCAGCTTGGTTTGAAAATTAGCTGGGCATGATGGAGGGGGAAAAGGAATTTTAATTGCTCTGCAGCTTTGCATTCTTCTTAATTTCCCAGTTGATTGGYGATTTGGGGTGTCACAGAAGAATTTGTCTGGTATCAAAATCTTGAAGCACAAATAAGCCACTGCAAGTTGTCACTTASAGCAAAATGTTCTATTATGGTGAGGTCTGTGAGATTTAAAGAGAAAGGAGGTTGGAAATGTTGGCCACTTTGCAAGAGCTGTGAGRACAGAAATGAGGGTAAGGAAAGGATAAAATACCCAGGGAGAATGAATCCAAATAACCACAGGTCCCAGTAGGACAGAAAATGCTGGGTGGGTACATTTAGGAGGCAGGCAGGTATAGGACAGAGGTCTGTGCTCATGAGTTAGACCCTCTGAGAGCATGGGAAAAGAATGTTCCTTCCTTGGACTCCAGGAGGAATTTCTCCATGGAAAAGGTGCTCAGGCCTTGGCAGGGATGTTTGGAGTGCCCATCCCTGCAGGTGTCCCAGGAAGGGCTGGAGGTGGCACTCAGTGCTCTGGGCTGGGGACAAGGTGGGCACTGGGCACAGCTGGGACTCCATGGGCTGGCAGGGATTTTCCAAGATGAAGGATTCTATAATTCCATGATTCTTTTCTCTAGTATTTTCCCAGACAGCAGCTCTTGTCCTCAGCAGCTGCTGTTGGAAGCTCCTGACAGGCTTTGTCCTCTCCTTGGCTGCTTCTCTGCCTGTCCCTGTGCACTGGGATGTGCCAGGGACGATCAGCTCTGAAATTCTGGTGGTGCTTTACATTGGCCTCAAGCCCAGTTTGTATTTTGGAGCTTCCCACTGGCCCTTGGGATTGCTCTGCCTTCACCCAGATCGTGACCATCCCAATATCTGGGGAGAAATGTCTGGGGTTTTATTGCTGCCCTAACAGACCCAAGCTTTCTGAGGGCAGATGTTGAGAGGTTGATAATTTAGGTGTCAGCATCAGCCTGCAAGGCTCTGCCAAGAACACATCAGCTTTAAGCCAGAGCAGGACAAAATGTGTAGAATCTGTTAATTGTAGGCTGTTGGATTTTTGGATCAGAACTGACTTTTACAGGGAAGAGAGTCGGGTCTAATTTTGCTCTCATTTTCCCCAGGTAATTGTGTCAGTCAGCATACACTTCCCACAAATACATTGCTCTTCCCATTAATTCTACCCACAGATGGCTTTGCTGTGTAACTCCCTCCCTGCACGCCTTTATGTGGTGACAGGCTGGTATAAATCCTAATGTTCTCCTTCTAAGATACAACAGAGGTGGATTCAAAGCAGTTCCTCTTGGCTGAGCACTCAGCTCATGGAATTGTTTTTGCCTTCACATGAGTAGAAGGTACCCAGAAACACAGAAAAGGACATTGCTGCCCACCCAGACAGGCACTAACAGATCCCTCAGGATGCTGTCAAGTGTCTACACCTTCATTTATCACTTCCTTGATATACCCTTGAACAGGATTTACAACTGGCAGAGCCACAGGTTCACATAAATGTATTTATGAAATAAAATGCAGCAGGGAAATACAGTTCTCCTTAATTCCTGATCCCTTGGCACTGTGATTCCRTCCTGAGCCTCTGTTCAGGATGAAAACAGAGAGCTGCCCAGCTCCAGCAGTGCCTGGCTCACTTGGCCATTGCTGCATAATTTTGTTTGGGTTTGTAATTGCTGCTTAAGGCAGTAATTAATTCAAAAATATGCAATTTGCCACKTCTCAGCTGAGGCTGTTCAGGCTGGGGAGCAGAGGATCTGGAGAGGAGGAATAGGATCTGGGCTGGGTGGGAAAGGTGGCTACAGGGCCATTGCCTTGGGCTCTCTGTTCTCAGCAGCACAGCCAGAAAGAAAAACCTCCCAGCCTGGAGCTGACCCATAASGGGCTCAGATCTGAATCACCTCTTTCTCTTTCATCACCATTTGAAAGCTCTGTGATCTCTGCTTAAAAAGGCTCCTGGGTTGTTTACCTTGATAGAGACCAAGATAATCCTCAGGCTACTCCAACCACTCAGGTACCCCCAGAGCCCAATGTTGGCTGAATTGATTTGTCTGGAATCAAATAGAATTTTTAGTTTTGGGTTTTTTTTTTTTCTGGGGGTTTTTTTGGGTTTGGTTTTTTTTTTTCCTTTCTTTTTTTTTGTGTGTGTGTTTTTTGTTTTTTTTTTAATCTAATGGGAGCAGAATTCTGGCCAGGTTGATTTGATTTTCTCCCAAATTAGCTTTTCTGCTTCCTGGTTTAGTCTCTCCTTCACATGGCTCCCATGAAGGCAGCACTAGCACTCCCTGGTGTCTCTTCCCCCCAGATCAGAGCCTTGCCTGGGATTCCCAAAGGAAATTGCCCCTCTGCACGTGCAGCAGTGGAAACTTTTAAGGTCACAAACAATTCAGGGATTTCCAAACTGGAATGAAGTATTTCTTGAAATGTTCTCTCCTTTGGGAACAATTATATTAAAGCCAYRCAAAAGAAACTATTATTAAGRAGYGATTGATGTAACTCAGCCAGACCAGTGCTCGTGGGCAGATCTTTTCCTTTTGACCTTGATGTACCTGAGGGACATCCCCAGAACCCAGGGGAAGAATCTCCACATACTCCAAGGGAAATAACCTGCTGTTTGAGAGGGAGAATGGAATTTACTACCAGTCCTYTATCTCCAGGTCAGTTTAGCAGCTTCTCTGCCAAGTCCTGGCCTCACTCTCAGGATGTTAAGTCAGGTTTAGTCACCAGACTGGATTTGGCACAATTCCCACCCAAACCAGCACATGCCTCCCAGTGACAGCTTGCAAATAGAAAACTGTCCCAGTTCCTTGACCACATTCCAAGGGCAGAGAAGATTATCCTGCCCCACTGGCCTTGGCCCAGCTGTCTCCAGAGCCCCTGGAGCTGTTGGAGACCTGCACCCAGCAGAGCCCAGCACAGCACAGCACCAGAGCTGCTTTCTGCAGAGGCCCTGTGCTCCTCAGCAAGGTGCCATTCCAGCTCCTGTGCAGCTCAGAAACAAATCCAGCTGGATTTTGGCCAGGCTGGGGACTGCACAGAG
Source organism: Sporophila hypoxantha (assembly GCA_002167245.1). Lineage (NCBI taxonomy): Eukaryota > Metazoa > Chordata > Aves > Passeriformes > Thraupidae > Sporophila > Sporophila hypoxantha. Next base: position 105,487 of record NDFG01000185.1, read on the forward strand.
ACTTGTGCTTTGCTRCTATTCCTTGTTCCAGCAGCAGCTCTGGAGGGGCTGGGCAGGGAKTGAAGGACAGTGGGATGAAATGGTTGAGGTTGTCTTGGATTATTTCATCTCTAGGATGAAAATGCTACAGATGTTCCCAGATCCATAATTTACTTGGGCAATTCATTCTGCAACTATTTTTTTTCAGGTTCAGGCCAGCATTAGATGGGAAAGTGCTYAAATCCCAGGCTGTGCTGAYCTCAGGAGCTCTGCATTTCAGTTTGGGCTGGATATTTTCTATTTGGCTGTGAGGTGGAGCAGGTAGCTCAGGAGGGATACAGGCATCTGCTGCTGTGCTTCTGTTCCTTGATTTGGAAGTACCAGGGTGTCCTGCCCCAAGATCACCTGGATACACACTGAGAACTCCAGGTCATCCCCAGGGGGCAACATAACCTTGGAAGTGTGATGTGACAGAGTGCTCTCCACTAATAAGCTGGGTTGGATTTTTAATGTTCTAGAAACAACCCAGAGGATTCAGAAATTCCAGCATGCAGTTTCAAGGTATAATTCAGACATAATAATTTCCTTACATGACCTGAAAGAGATTCTGAGCAACCATTCCTTATTAAATGGTATTGAAATGAAAGGTGCTGTCAGTGACACTCTCTGGGTGCTGGAGTAGCAGAGAACTGGGCTGAAAAGGCCAAATGTTTCTCAAGCACTGTTCTGCTGCTGCTGGAAGGGACCTTAAAGCCCATSCCATTGCCACCCCTGCCATGGGCAGGGACACCTTCCATTATCCCAGGCTGCTCCAAGCCCCYTCCAACCTGGCCTGGAARYCTTCCAGGGCTGGGGAATCCTCAGGTCTCTGGGCAAATTTCCCAACCTTCCCCAATTTCCCAGTAACACAAAGATAATTCTGCACTCAACCTTCCAGGCTCTGAGAGAAATTCAGGAAATAATTTTTGATATTGCAGAAGTGTAGCAGGAAAGTCAAACTGTCCCAGAGGCTTCTGATTTTGGGGAGCCAAGAGCCCTGAGGCCCTGCTGGAAATYTCCCCAGGGCTGGCCAGGGAGGTGAGCTGGAGGATCTCACTTGCAGAGGAGCCACAGCAGGAGCAGYGAGTGAAGGCTCACCCAGCTGAGGACAGGGCAGACAAGAGCACAGATTGTTGGGATCAGAAGAAGAGTAAAGTGGAACTAAGGCTCTGTCTGAGTGGAAATGAGAGGAGMGAGTGCATCTCTGCCTCGTTCTGCAGGAACAGATGGCTGGGGGTGTGTGCAGCCCAGGGTGAGGCACTAATAGGGGATACTGAGATGTCTCCTCTGTCCAGAGTGGGGCTCCCCCAGCACTGCCTCACATCCAGATAAATCCAGAAGTGTGACCAGATGGGCATGAACAGGATGGACAATGGACAGGAAGAGGGACTGGCAAGTGGAGCACTTGCAGCCTGAGTTCATCCCAGGTCTGGTCCTGCCTGTGGCTCTTGTGCAGCCAAGATCCTCCAGCTCACCTCCCTGCCCAGCTCTGGGTACACTTCCAGCAGCACATCAGGGCTGGTTTTGCCCCAGAATCTTTCCAGGGCTGTTGTTTCTCCAAAATCTTTCCACAGAAGCCTCTGGGGTAGTCCATTTGACTTTCCTGCTACACTTCTATAATATAAAGAATAATATTCTCCCCAGCCTGCAGTGTCTTTGAATTTCCCTCAGAGCCTGGAAGGCTGAGTGCAGAATTCTCTTTGTGCTGCTGGGAAACTGGGGAAAATTGAGAACCTCGCCCAGAGAGGTGTCAATTCCCCAACCCTGGAAATATTCCAGGCCAGGTTGGATGGAGCTTGGAGCAGCCTGGGACAGTGGAAGGTGTCCCTGCCATGGCAGGGGTGGCACTGGATGGGATTTAAGGTCTCTTCCAACCCTAATCACTTTGGGATTCTGTGATTCTATGAAGAGAAGGTGTTCAGGGGATTGGAATAAAAGCAAAAGGCTTTTCCTGCATTTGAGTTTGCTGTCCAAGAGGAATGGTGCTGAAATGCACMCAGCACTGTTTGCTGCAAATTGAGGGATAGGGACCAAGGCACAGGACACTTTTTTTCTGTCCCTTGCTGTGTGATTTGGCAGCTGAAGCACAKAATATTCCTTCACTGGCATCTTTTGTCCCCCCCTCTGAGTTTAGGAATCTTGAGTTTAAGCAAAGAAATAGCAATGAGAGGTTTTTAAGGAGAAGCCTTAAAAACGAATGGGCGAAATTCAGAGCTCTGTGGAGGTTATCACCCTTCCCATTTTATTTTGTGGTGCTGCTTAGATTTTATAAACCCAGTGTGAATAAACATGAGAGTCCCTGCATGTGGATGAGCCAAGGAAGATAGGATAGGGATAAAAGAGCTCAGCCAGCTTGCTGTTCCCTGTCCCTTTTGCCACCTCTCGTTCTCCAGCTCTCCTGTGGAGTCCTGCCATTATAACTATCCCAACTCTTTATTTCTCCAGAAAAGTCTAAAGGAATTTAAACCTGAKTATACTTGGGAGTGAATCTTAAAGGAGTCTTAAAGCATTTAGATTTTGCAGGCAGAAGGATCTGAAAGAAGTTTAAGTGTCATTGGCTTAGTCTGTCATCAAATGAGAGTCTGGGAAGTTTTCTTTGGATGAAGCTGGAAAAGCCATTGCTGRGAGGGGAGATCAAAGGCAGCAGCATGAGCAGGGAGTTTGGCTGTTGGCTTCATGTTTACTGCTGGGTTTGGATGTGTTTAGCTGCTTTAATTACCAGGATAAACAAAGCCATGGGGTAATGAACCCATCCTTAGCTGCTGATTAAGGAATAATCTTTATCAGAATTTTCAGTGCAACAAGGCAGTGACATTGTGACATTCTAAGGGGTCTGTTCAGCATTTGAAAAAATTCTGTCTAGAACAGGGCTGGGAGGTGGCATCAGACACCAACCCTGGGATGGGGCCAGATGCTTGAGGAGAGAATTGATTTTAAACCAAGGAATTCTGGAATGGTTTGGGTTGGAAGGGATTTCAAAGCCCATCCCATTCCACCCCTTGCCATGGGCAGGGACACCTTCCATTGTCCCAGGCTGCTCCAAGCCCTGTCCAGCCTGGCCTTGGGCACTGCCAGGGATGCAGGGGCAGCCCCAGCTGCCAGGGCCTCACCACCCTCCCAGGGAAGGATTTCTGCCCCATATCTCACTTAAATTTCCCTTCTTTCAGTTTGATCCCATTCCTCCTTGTCCTGTCCCTGCAGTTCCACATGATTATTTAAAAAACTTTGATCCCCATGATTTTTAACTTTTCAAAGTTAAATAACTTAATCTGTGCAGGAGCACTGAGGACTTGGCCAAAAAGTAAGAAAAAATAAGAGAGCTTGTTGTAGTTCTGGCCAAACAAATAGATGCATTCAGAACAGTCCTTGAGTGAAAACTTCTCTCCCTCAATTTAATAAAGAGCTCAAAAAAGCTGTGACTGTGCCCTTGGACACTTGCAGGGATCCAGGGGCAGCCACAGCTCCAGGACCTCCACCCTCCCAGGGAAGGATTTCTGCCCCATATCTCACCGTAAATTTTCCCTTCTTTCAGTTTGATCCCATTCCTCTGTCCTGTCCTGCAGTTTTTTCACTATGATTTAACTTTAAAAAACTTTGATCCCCATGATTTTTAACTTTAAAAAGTTAAATAATTTGTGCACGAGCATGGAGGACTTGGCCAAAAAGAAAGAAAAATAAGAGAGCTTGTTGTAGTTCTGCAKACAYATAGATGCATTCAGAACAGTCCTTGGAGTGAAACTTCTGCCMCCCTCAATTTAATAAAGAGCTCAAAAAGCTGTGACTGAGGTGCTGRACTGCACAATTCACTGGCAGAAGAATTTAATATGTATTCAGTCTATTCATTTTTGCACCTGTGAGCCACCAAGGTGTGTGGTTTGTGACGGCTATGAAAGCACCTCTCCATTTCTCCCCAGGAGAACATTTGTCTCAGTAATTATTACAAGGCAGGCAGGAGTTTCAGAGGGCAACTTTCAATTTATTTCTTTTTTCTTAGTMGCTTTTCTGCATTGTTTGCATTCCTTTAAAACAAGGGGTGGTGGGGGGAAACTGCTGAATGCAGCAAAYTCAGGTTATGAGAGATGTAAAAGATTTTGTGCCTGTGGAATAATGTTTTCCAAATATTTTTCCCAGGGCTAGATGGGATATGGGCTATATTTTAACAAATTAAACAACRTTGTCTCCCCCAGKCCTCCCTGCTCTAAAAGCCTGGCTATTTCAATCCAACCAGTGGAAGTCATGTAGGAAAATGAAAATAAAATAAAATTTAGTGGTTTCTCTTTTAGGTGTAGACATGGGGATTTCTCCCCAGTCTCAGCTTTGAAATTGTGCCATGGTGCCAGGAACCTTTCACAGTCAAATAACAGTTCACTGCTTCATTTTCCATTGTCTGCTTCTTARTGAGACCAAAGTTTGGGCCTGCACCAAGTAAGGTTCTTATTCTGAAGCTCAGTATGAATGAAAGAAGTGCCAAYAGTCAGAGCTACCAAACCAGTCCACTAAGAAAACCCAAGAGTGCTTTCTTTGATATTTAATTTGATAAATYAAACCCAAGGCTTACCCACTGTCATGCTCAATGCAGCTCCAAAATTYCTCATAAACTCTTTTCTTTTGGTAAATAAGTCACTGCTGCTGATATTAGTTAATCTTGCCCCTATAAAGTTGGTTTTTGGGTTTTTTTTGTTTTTGTTTTTAAAGTTATGAAACAAGACATCAAAGAYGCACGAATCAGAGTTTTTCTTCCTTGAAAAATAAATACCAAATTTCTCTTTGAAGTGGAATCAAAGCCAGGGAGTCTGCAGCTGATTTGAGAACCAAGACAGGTATCCTGTGAGAGAGGCAAATCCCAGGTTTGGTGGTGACAGAGACATCTTTTTGTTTAAATACTTGTGTTTCTTGTGATTTTCCCCTGACTTAAGGCAGTTTTAGTCACCAAGAGTCTGCAGCTCATGGATTTCTGTGTTTACATTGCAAAGGAAYTGCAAGCAGAGCAAGGAAAGATTGGATCTGTTCTACCACATCATCTTTAACACACAAAGGCAAAAATAATGCAAATAATCAAACCCAAGGCTTCTAAAAATACCTTGAGAAGTGTTTGAGTGACCCAGAAGCTTCCCCTTGGATTTGAAGGGAAAGGAGGAATCAGGAAAATCCATCTTATTTCACTGCCTGCGGGTTGGGCAGCTTGGTGCTGGTTAGGTGAATGGAACTGAGCATTAATGAGTGGTTAAAAATACTGTGACACATCTGCATATTATTCTGAATGCTGAAAAGTAGATTCATATTTCCTTGGGGGCTTCCCAAATCTTTGCCTCAGCAATGTTGTTTCATAGACTCACAGAGTCCCAGAATGGGTTGGTTTGGGAGGGACCTTAAATCTCATCCAGTGTCACCCCTGCCATGTCAGGGACACCTTCCACTGTCCCAGGCTGCTTCAAGCTCCATCCAAGCTGGCCTTGGGCACTGCCAGGGATCCAGGGGCAGCCCCAGCTGCTCTGGGCACCCTGTGCCAGGGAACAATTACTAATTCCCAATATCCCATCTGAATTTGTGCCCTTTCTGTTTGAAGCCATTCRCTGTATCCTGTCACTCCAGCTCCTGATGAAAAATCCCTCTCTGGCTTCCCCCCTTTGAATACTGGCAGGATTTCTTWCAGGTGCTGGAAGGAAATTTAATCCCAAACTCTCCAGATGCAAAAGAGAAAGATGAACTGCTCTTTTTTCCCCGTTAGCTGTCATCCCTGAAACTGCACCAGCTTCCTGCTGCCTTATTCTCCTGGTGGGGTTTATATTTCTTATGGTTCTGCTGGGTTTTATCCTTCAATTTTTGCCTCAGATTCCCAAGTCCTCCCTCCTTTTAGCCCTAATTTTGGCTGTCAGTCYTTGAATGAAGATAAAATCTAACTGCAGGTTTTCTTGGATAATTCCAGTAATTTTTTTGGCTTGTTATGGCCACGTTTTGCCTTTCTTAGGATTAAGAGTCGTTGTCATCTCTTCCCAAAAGCAGAGATTTGATAAAACCCCTTCAGAAGTGGGATCCAGGTAGGGAGCAGTGCTGTGTGGGATACAGCTTCATCTCACCTCTCATTTCCCATCTTCCCATGTGTCCCTGACCTGTGACAACAGATAGAAAGAGGCAGCAATCAGTGGGAGTTGTGCCAAAAAATGGGTGGATTTATGGCAGCAGAGCAAGTCAAGTTAATCAGGAGCACCCCACAACCTCTATTCACCCCCCAAGTGTGTGTCTTGTTCCAGGGCTGGTTAGGGTGCTTAATTTCTATTTTAAGGGAAAGAGTCACAATTTTTAAAGCACTTTTTTTCTATCTTATTTAAATGCTATTTTATTTATTTGGAGTGAGATTTAAGTTCCTTTCCAACCAATTGATTTCTGATGCATGAATATTAATTTTGGGGAAAGACAAAAATACGAATGAGGCACAGACAGATGTCCCGACAAATGGGGAAAGTGTAGCAGAGAAAACAGGAAACAGTGGAAGGAAAAAATACATTTTGAAGCAGTTAATTAAAATCTGGCTCCAAGGCAATAGCAGGGTGATGGATCACGATGATCAGCAGAGCAGATCCAACCTATGAATATTCATTGTGAGAGCTCTCTCCTGCTGATCTCTTGGCTCCAGAGAAGGTCAGGCCCTCCCTGCTCTTCTCAAGGAAACTGAGAAAACAGGTGTGGGTAAAGGAGCTGGAGCAGGATTTGAGATGGYAAACATTTTGTGATGAAAGGTGGCTGAACTCTTGGACCAAGAACAGGCAGATGTTCCAGGGATAATGGGATGCAGGCTGGCACTGGCACAGCACAGGCTGAGTGTCCAGCTGCAGGGTTGGAATGTAGCTGCCTTTTTGCTGGGCTTTAATTAACAAAACAGAGCAAAGTTAGGCACTAAGAGAAGTTGTTTGCACTGACAAGGGGAAGCCTTGGAAAGCAATGCTCACAGCCACTGGAGAAAGGAGCCCAAGGTGTGGAAATTTCAGTGGTGCCCTGCTGCTGTGACCTGCAGGGAGGGGACACAGGGGACATGGGGCACCAGGGGACACAAAGCAGTTTCTAAAAGACAGAAATAGAGAGCTGGAATAACAGTGCTCAGTTCAGGAATCATTGCCTGTGGATTCCCATGGGAGCTCATGCTCCTCAGAAGTTTGTTGTTGATGAGGGTTTGAGTTTTGCTGGGTTCTGCCTGCTAGGCTTCAATCCACAAAAAGAASATTCCCAGACTCTGAGAGTTTAACATCTCCAGGTTGGGAGTAGCAAAAAGWTACAGAGGAGATAAATGGACCATAACTGAACTAAGATTGGGATTAGTCTTTTAGGATATGGATTGAAGAAGTGTTTGGTCCTGGATGACTCTGTGAGGAAACACTGCATGCTGTGGTGTTCAGTGCAGGTCAAGCAGTGAAGCACTGCCACTCTGAAATAACCTGAGGAWTAAGATGGGTGTTTTTGTTCTAGCTAAAAATTATGGCTAAATGTCCTTTGATAGTCAAGAAAGTAAAATTAAAAACGGGAGCAATTTGGAACAGCACAGACTTTGAAATGGAAAGTGTAATGTCAGTCAGAGATGCACGTGGTGCAGGTGGGTCACTCAAAGGMGGGACCTTGGTGACCTGCTGAAGGTGGAGAGCTGYGACAACAAAGATGGTCACAGGGSTGGAAGGGCTTACAAGGAATGACAGCAGAGGCTGGACAAGGGAAAAATGAACTCTGTATGACAGAAAAGAATAAAATCCTGAATATAGGAGGAGAGGAGAGGGTGAGGTCATCCCTCCTTTGTGTGTGTGGTTACTTTGCAGAGGTCCTTGCCTTTCAATCCACAGAAAGATTCCTAGTCTCTGAGAGTTTAACATCTCCAGGTTGGGAGTAGCAAGAAGATACAGAGGAGATAAATGGACATAAACAGACTTCACCTTCTGGTCTGGGAAAAGATTGATAAGAGAAGCAAAGAATGAGGACCAAATTAGCATTGAAGGCGAAGGGATCAATAACCAATAGGAAATCAAATGCTAAGAATTTTGCAATGTAGAACCAATGAATGAGKATTTCTTTGGGTTTTTTATGTATAAATATGGGGAAAGTCTGGTAAAGAATGATGTGTGATGGAATAATTTCTACTGCTCACCCTGGCTGTGTGTGGATGGGATGACTTCCATGGTGCATCCTGGCCAGAATGAAGTAATGCCTGATTCTCTAACACTTAAAAGCTGGTGTGGAGAGTTTCTCTTATTCCTGCAGTTTTGGTGACAGGGTCAAACTGGAGAGAAGCTGCTGGGGAGTGAGAAGTGGATTGATGAGAATTAGCTGCCTGCACTTGACATGTGGAGGTGACAAGGAATGGGGATGATGAGGAGCAGAGACTCTGCTGATGTGTTTTGGGCATGAAAACCAATTAGCAGCACGGGTGAGGAGATGAGCTGGAGTCAGGGTGTGAAGGAAATACAGCTAATCAGCTTGGGAGAGAGATCTTCACGTGCAGACTTGAGTCTGCAGGAGATGGGGATTAATGTGCTGCTCAGGTGGTGATTTGTGCTACTTGACTCCTTAAGGACATGTCTTTATGGAATTTTCTGTGCTTGTCATTTCTCACCCGCCTGGGCCACACTTCTGAGCTTTGGCTCTTCCAGCACTCTTATGAAGAAACACCTCTGGTTGTTCTAGGGGCTATAGATGAGAATASATGAGCAGCTTAATCAGAAAGATTCACTTTTTATCAGCTTTATCACTGGGCTGGTGCATTCTCCCCCTCACTCCCACCCTTTTTCTACATAGTCTGGAAGTTCCCTCCTTGGGATACTTGGGTAGAGACCAACTGGCAGAGAACAGGACAAATGTATGCATCAAAATATTCCACCARTTAATTAGTGGAGTGCATTTAATTAGTCCTAGAGACTAGCAAYCAGAATAAAGCTATCAAAATATATTAAAAAAAAGGCTTTTGCCCCCTTGATAAACTCCTCCAGAACAGCAAAATATTATTTTCTTCAAATATCCAATAGCACAGGAGTATTCCTTGTTGGTTTTGAATCATTTCCTTTTTATGTCTCCAGCAGAACTATCCAGGTTTTGATGGGACCTTAATTTATAAGTACAATGAAAAAAAACTTTCTGAATAGTAATAAAATGTATCCCGGAGCTAAAAGTTTTCTAGTTAAATATAAGAGTTTCTTACAAAAAGTGGTGTGATCTTGGTTGAAATTTGAAATACCACTACTAGGAATGTTTAAATATGCACAGGACRCCTCACTCCTCTGGCCAGGGCTTCCCACATCTTCTATTGCTTTGGCAACTTTGCCTGGCCAAATTTGAGTTTCAGCTGAGAGCAACAGTGGCTGTATCCTTGGCAGAGCTGTTGAGCAGAATTTATAGAGAGCAAGGCATTACTTGGCAGAATGAAAAAGGGAAAAATAAAAAGCAGATTTTTGGGGGAGGATGGCTCTGCTCAGGAGCTGTGTCAGTGACATCCATTCCAAACAAGTAAAAGCAGAAGAATTTTCAGGAGAAATGTCTGTATCAACAGCTACAAAACTATTTCTTATTACTTAATCTTGGACTTTTTGTGGGCTTAGAGATATTGAAAAGACAGAATTCTTTGCCTTTTCYCATTCCAAGTATTTTAATTAATTTCTGAAGATTTAATGATGCTAAGATTTGGCTCCTGTGGATGGTGCTGATCATTTTCAATAAGGTACAAGATGGTTCTATTTTTCAATATTGTCTTGGACTAATTAATGCCTCATTTAAATTCTCAGGCAATGAAGCCCTGATATTATTTTAGCTATTTCCCTTAATTGCCTTGGTATTGCAATTTGACTTTAATTTTATAATTAAAAAAAAAAAAGCTGTTAAACCTCTGTATCTAAAAAGTTTGTTAATCTTAATTTTGCTTTATAAAAACAATTGAACGTGAAGTTTCTAAGTCACTGCTTTCAGTCATGGAGATCTTTTTATCAGTTTGGGGGTGGAYATGAAGGATTGTGGCTGGGTGAGASAGCAAAACATCTTTGCTCAGTGAGTTGGTGCTCATCAACAGCTACAAGGGGTTGTAGGKTACCAATTTCAGTAGGGATTTTGGAAATGTCCTGTAGTTGTACCTGTTACCCAATTTCTGTGGATAAATAGAAATGGGAACACACTGGAAATGGGAGATTCCAAGAACAAGAGGATCTTCCATAGAAAACCTGCCCCTTGGTTGAGATTTTAGTCTTGGTTGCTTAGATTTGGTTGTGTGAATCTCAGGCACTGCCAGCAGGGTGAAAAGAAGCTTTAAATCCATGTTTATTTCTTATTTGTGCTCATACACTGTCCATCAAAAACCAGYAATTGATTTCTAAGGGAAAACATCCTGTAAGTGCACAAATGTTTCTTACACTCTGGAATTTGGTGAGCTCTTGACCTAAATGCAGGGTTTTATGTRCTCCATGATGTTCTGGAATACAAACCTTAGACTGGAGAGTAAGAACTTGGAAAGGGTTTCCCATTAAWATCCCCTAAAAACAGGAATGCTGGTTTCCTTCCTGGCTGCCAGSAGCTGGAAGGGGCTGCCCAGGGAAGTGATGGAGTCTCCAGCCCTGGAAATGTTCTAAAGCCCTATGGATGTGTCACCATGGGGACATGGGTTAGTGGTGACCACGGTGGTGCTGGTTGACAGCTGGACTTGGCAATCTTAGAGGGCTTTTCCCACCCTTAACCTTTATGGGATTCCATGAACTTAATAAAAGGAACAATTTTGTCTTTAACTGAGTTAGGACAACTCTCAATTTGAATACTTGCAGATGGCAGGGATACAGTTTGTCCTGTGGGGTGTTCTGGACATGCTGAGCATCAAAAGAGAGAGCAGAGAATCCAGAAGGAACCTTTCCTGGCTGGAAGTAGGGAATTGATGGTTGCTACAAATACAAGAGGGCTGCAGAYAGCTGAGGCTGTGTGCAAGAGAAGAAAATGGGAAAGAACAATATGTGGAAGATTAAGCAGTAAGGTGCCAGGAGAACAATTTYAGCAGGGCAGGAGAATGAAGGAATMRTTTCACAAGCACACCAGGTGCAAAAATCTGGCCACAGAGTTTGGCAGATGAGTAATAGAGGCACAAAAGGAACAGCCAGAGGAAATAAGGCTGGAATYGGAAAGCAGGATGAATATTTTGCATCTGTATCACCACAGAGAAGTTGGAGCAGGATGCCAAGCTCCTGTTTGGAAGGTGAGTCCTTCCTTACAGCCATGCTGTGCTTCCTTGGAGTTGTCACCAAGTGTTAGGGCAAAGAAATGCCTTTCCAAAAGCCCTGGCTGGGGATGCTMACCAAAGGCTCCCAGGGAAACTCAGCTGCCATGGGATGGGAAGTGAGGTGTCCCCATGGGGAGATGACGGATAAAGGAGAGGAATTTGGCAGCTGTTGCCTCTGTCAGACACCTTCTGGGAAATCATCCTAAGTGGATTTGTATCATTGATTGCTCTGCTGAGAACCACATTTTGCTGCTCTTTACCTTCCAGCTGCCTTGGAGCTGAATCCATGGGATTCTGCTTTCCAGCTAAGGCTCTTTTGGAATTCTCTCTCCTTTGCAATGAGTTCTCTGCAAGTGTTTGTAAATCCAGCAGCAWTGGGGGTTTTTACTGCTCACAAAGATGACACAAATTTAACACTGCACAACCTGCTTGCCAATTGTTCTTATGTCTCTGTCACTGAGTCTTAAATACTTAGTGCAAAATGAGAAAAAAATTGTGTGATGTGTTGCACGTAAGGAGAAAAAGCAGATTTTTTTTTGTTGTTGTTTTAATTTACTTGCAGTGTAGTATTTGCTTTGGAATCCCAGGAAGCTTTTTGAAAATTGGAGTGATGGGCAGTGTAGCACAGCTGYTATTTCTAAAAATTGAGAAAATTTGGGGGATTTTTTTTTTTATAATAAGCTCTACTTTATGCTAACTCTTGCATAGCTCTTGCCACAGAATCATGGAATGGTTTGTGTTGAAAGGGACCTTAAAGCCCATCCAGTGCCACCCCTGCCATGGGCAGGGACACCTTCCACTGTCCCAGGCTGCTCCAAGCCCTGTCCAACCTGGCTCTGGACACTTCCAGGGATCCAGGGGCAGCCACAGCTGCTCTGGGAAGCCTGTACATTCTGTGCTGTTATATGTACAGATGTGCAAGCACAGAGCTGCTCTGGGAAGCCTGTACATTCTGTGCTGTTATATGTACAGATGTGCAAGCACAGAGCTCTTTACCTCTCCTTAAACTCCGTGTGCCTTGAAACCCTTTGCCAGCTCCAGGGGGAAACAGCTGAACACTAAGAGTCGGCCTTTTCCACACCTCCGTAAATCACCATAAACACCTTTTATCATAATAAATGTAAAGCATAGCATTGGCCTGCAGATCTCCTGCTACAGRAGGAATGGGAATATTTTCACCTGGAGGCCTGGCAGGGTGAGGCTGGCTGGGTTTTAGCCTCCCCTGTTAGCACATGATGGAGGAGCCGGCGTCGCGCACCTCCYAGCACGATGCCAATTATTTTCCCTGGCAAGCTGTCACCTGGCAGGCTGGCTCTGCTTCTGCAATTTCCCCTGAAGTATCTGAGACTAAACCATGCACAAACAAGGCAGGCCATGATTTATTTGGAATGATTGGTTTAGGTGCTGATTCTTGGGGGAAGGGTGCCGTAGGCGCTACATGTTTAAATATGCAGAGGAAATTCTGGTTTGGGATGGAGTAAGTGTTCGAATCAAATTGTTGTGTTATCTTGGCTTTCCTGTGCTGCCTAATTTCCTAGCTGATGCTTTCTGTATTTCCTGCGTGTTCCTTGTCACCTCTGTAGTTTTCTAAGTGGCAAAAAAAGCGTGTTACAAAAAAAAAACATTTGGATTTAACCCCCTGGCAGCAAATATTGTCTCCCAGGAATAACTGATACGAGTCATYGAAATGTCCTATTTCTAACTCAGTTCATTGTAGAGTGATCAGAAAAGAAGAATGAGCTTTGCAATGATGTGGGAACCTCCCATTGCATTTGCTTTTATAAATATCTGTAAATACKTTTTCCATCATCTGCTGCTTTAAGGTGAAGTTTGGATAAAAGGCTATGGAAGGAACTTGGTTTACAAAGAGTGCATTCAGTGCTCACACCTTCATGGCAGGCTAATACACAGACATCTCCTGMTTCTCCTGCTGTCTGGAATTTCCCAATAATTTACTCCTGTGCTCTTAATTCCAGCAAGTTTCATTTCCCCCACTGGAAAAGAAGGAATGATCCATGTTTTGTGTCTTGTGAAATTCTATTTGCTTTGCTCTTGTTGAGGAAAGGAAAGGTAAGGTCMTATGGTATTTTTCTCTGATTTATTCATTTCCTTGCCACACCATGAGTTTATAATTTAAAGGAGGACTTTYTCAGTGTGTGAGACCCATTTTTGCAGTTTGTCTTGTTCCAAGATTTTTTTTTTGCATTTTGAATTATTTGCAAGGCAGCCTCAGCTGCACAAATCCACCCAACACCAATCTGTTGTAATGGTTGTAGTAAAAAATGAGAACCAAGTTTCTTGTCCTGTAAATATATCTGCAGTTGGTTTAGATAMCAATAAACCATCAGTATTTAAAGTGTGGAATTGGGAAATGTGGCAGCAGCAGGAAAGGAGTGTGGAGACCAATAGGACATCAAAAGCATTGGACACAAATGAGTGTATTGCTGAATTTGGAMATGGACATGAGGAAAGTTGAGACAGCTTGGAAAATGTAATGTTTTTATGGTTGTTCTTATATAAATCCTCCCTTTTGTGGGGTACCAGGGGCTCTTTAGAAATTATTTGTGGGAAAYGAGTAATGATCCTTCCCCCTCAGGAGCTTTCAGCAATCTGAAACATATTAAAAACTCAGAAGCAGTAAGATCCAGCCAGCCCTAGCCCAGATTCAAAGTTTAATTGTTGATGTTTGTCATTCACAATGTAATCTACAAGCAGCAGGCATTAGTATATTTAGCAAATCAGTTTTTCTGTTGAAAAAAAGTATTTTAAAGTGAAAAGAARGCCTGACTGAAGGATTGCTTGTGGAAGAGTTCCTTATTTTCTCAGTTGCCTTAATTTAATTAAGACAAATATCAAAGTAAGGGATTGGTAACTTCCTGGAAGAGAAGTGGAGAAAAAGTAAACCTAAATTAACARTGCATTGTTTTCTTGTCTCTTTAGAGAAGATCTCTTTAGATCTCAAAACACCTGCACTCACAGAGATTTCCAAATGCTTTGTCAATTAGTTGGGATGTGAATCACCCRTTCCCTAAATTAGTCAGGCTGCATAATGAATATGAGAGGAAAATCCAGCTGAAATCCCAGGTGTGCATGGAACCGGTTTATCTGAGGGACACAGGCTGAACTTTAAGCACCTAATCCATTTACGTACATATCAATTACCCTGTAATGGTTAATTATCCATGATCCCGTTAGGGGAGCAATCAAGCAATCGCATATGTTACCCTTTTCTACAATCATCACACAMGGGAGGCCACCTTGTAGGAAATATCTGACCTAAATTTTCAGTAATTACTAAAAAKATATTCAGATTATTTGCAGATTAATGAGAACAAGGCAGGAAATTGGTGTTCATTTTCAGGGATGGGAGTTCTGGAGTTTYGGAGCATTTTCAGAGTTTGTTTTAGTGGTGTTTTAAAGGTAGGGGTTCAAGTCCTCAGGCTTATCTCAGCTTCTTGAGGTGTCTCTGATAAAGTGCAGGAGCCCTCTCTGTGCCCAGGGCCATCCCTGCGGTGGGCACAGCAGCAGAATGTGCCTCTGCAGGGATGGTCTGCTGGGAAATTCCAAATTCTGGAACATTTGAACTGGACMAGGGTGAGAGCACCCACTGCATCCCGTGAAGATGATGGGCAACACAAAGATGCTCCTGTTGCACATCCGTTTTTAAACTGGTGCCAAAATCCCGCCCTAACTCAATCCAAGGAGCCATCCCGGGGCTTCAAATAAAATTACAGCAGTTAACATTCAGTTTGCTGAGTGTAAAGATTAAATTATAGCAGTACTGTTTGATTTATTTTTTTTTTTTTTAATGTAGATGGGAGGTTGTTCCTCAAGCAGACACTTAAGGGAGGAAATCTCTGGGCATCACAACGTTTTTCCCCCATTGTGAGTTTGTTTTGCAGAGGCTGATTCCCTRGGGGGGCCTGTGGAATTAAAGGCTCTGTTTTGTTTTGTTTTCTTTGGACAGGTACTAAGAGCTAATAATAGCAGTTAAAGTATCCTCCTCCTTCTCTTTCATTAAGAGAAGATTGAGGCCAGGCTTAGATCACTTAYCAGGGGACATTAGCAGATGACTTGGTGCAGAAGGGCCYCGTTAAAGCGTTTTGCTGCTGCCATGTCCTGCAGTAATTTTGGGATTGAGCTGGGCAAAGGGAACACAACATTCTAAAAGGCAGATGAAGTTTCTTTGTTCAAGGAGCTTGTCAGTAATCCTGTGTTCCTGGGGGTTTGGGTGTGTTTAGGAATCAGTGCTGAGGCTTCTAAAGCAAACATAAAAGCAAAGGAAGAAATCGGCCCTGCTGGAYTCTGTAACCCCTGAGCRTGGGTGGGACATTGGTGCTCACTGCTTTGGGTACGGAGAGAAGTGAGGAACATGAAACTCTGCACTTCCAACCTGCTGAATCCATTCTGATCCTTATTCACTGGCCTCCAAAATGCAGAGCCCTAAATACCTCCACATCCTTCTCGTTCTGGTCAGACTTCAGAAGAAAGAAGTGTCATTTGTGTGCTAAGTGACCAAAGAAACACACGTGGGGTGAATCAGGAGCACCCTTGGGTGCTGTCATTGATTGTGAGAGGCCCTGGGGTTGCCTCAGGTGTTGGATCTGCTCTGGGCTGGAGGCTATAAAAGCTGTGGAATTCTAGGACTGGGGTAGAGGCTGCTGCCCTAAATGTGAGGGTCAAAAATCACTGGAGTTCACCTGTTGCTGAGTTGAGTTTGGCCAGGGCTGAAGAAGGTGGCAGCATATTCAGCTCTGCACGTGGAAATARCTGTGTGATATTTTTGGCCCTTTGCTCCAAGTACAAGGAATGTCTGATTTTGTATGTAAAGAAGTGGCATAAACAGCTCCTCAGTGTGTGAGGCTTTGCAAGGTCTTCAAAGCTGTAGCATTTCAAGAAAGAAGCAGTAATTATAAATCACAAAAACTTTCTTGTATGCTGATATTTCAGGGTAAAAGGTACCTTGGAGTCTGAGCTCTGCATGAACATTWGTGACATTGACTGCTCAGCTGTTTGTTCAAAGGGGATTTTCCCTATGATCTAGGGGCTGGAAACCCCCATTTAACCCTTCCTTGGGCAACTATAGCTTGGTGCTGAAGGTGCTCCCAAAAGCTCAAGCACATCTGATTCRCTGCTGAAGATGGTCCCAAAAGCTGAGGCACACTCAACTCTCTGATGAAGATGGTCCCAAAAGCTCAAGCACATCTGATTCTCTGCTGAAGATGGTCCCTAAAGCTGAGGCACACTCAATTCMCTTATGGCCTCTTGGCAGGTGAAGCTAAACAAGCTCTGAAATGGAGAAACTTGAGGAAATTTTCAGTGCCATATGGATTTTCTCAAAAATGTGAGCATTCAGTGGATGAAGGGAAATAAAATTCTGAAGTGAACACAGTCTTCTGGCAAACCTCAGCAGCCATGGAGCCACTCRTGCCCTTTCTCAAATCCTCAGGAGGGTTATCAGGATGCCTTGCTCTTGTGGGTGCACTATCTGATCAAAGCTCTCTTTGTCTGTTCTGTTCTTAAGCACCTTCATTTCTCATGTTGTATTTAATCCCAGAATAGAGGCTCCACTGTTACTTGCTGGGTGTTTGCCATGGTCTCCTGAAAAGCACCTGCCCCCAAATTCCTTCTCTGCCAGCTGACATGGAGCTCCACCCCAGGGCTCATTGCAAGACAAGACAGTGACTCATTCTTCCCTCTCAGAAATAGCATCCAGAAAGCTCAACAGAGGAAGCCAACAATGAACAGAAGGATTACAAAAATGCTCCCATTCTCCACGAGTTAATTTTAGAGTAAAATCAACATTTGTTCATGGTTTAGAAAGATCTCCATCCTCATTATTAGCGTTGTTATTGTCACTGTGACTATTTTTACACGGCCCCTTTGATTTGCAAGGGGGTGTTTCTGACCAAAGGGGAAGTCTGGTGTTCATGGTAATGAACAGAGGATTGGGTCAAAATCCCTGCACTGGGAGGGTGAARTTCTTTGCAAACACAAAGGATTTCTGAGAGGTTTGGTTTCTTTGCTTTTCTTTTGGAGCAGATGGCYGTGAGAGTGACTTCATCATCCAATTCCTGTTGCCTGTTAGGACCTAAAAAATAGTTCATARATAGAGATGCTGGGGAGAAAAAGGAGATTTCATTTCTGCAGCCTCTCCAATGTGAGAGTRGTGGTCAGGTCTGAGGGGATTCCCACCACCCCAATCTCACTGTAACTTACTCTTTTCCAAGTTTTTRTGTCCTGGTTTTGATCTCATTTGACTTTGCTGGACACCATTTCTTCCTGTTTTGATCCACTGGTATTTTGTGTTGTGAAGACAGAAGTTTTGAATCTTCCCAAAGACAACTTGTTATTTTGTAGGGAGGAAAAAAAGTTGGCTTTCATCCTTTATTTTGACTGTCTTTGATTTGTGAAATGGAGTATTCCAGGAAACAGCCCTGTGGAGGAAAATCTGCTGGGTTTCTGTACTGAACAGCAAAGCTATGAGCAAGTTAAGTGATGATAGGGAAGATAAATCATGCACTCAAAACAGCCAGAGGTTMTGGTGGAGGCAGGAAGGCAACAGATCACCACTGGGCAAAGCTGATGGCTCTTGCAAAGGAAAGAAAACACTTCTTTCCTTTTTTTTTATAGGGATAAAAATCTTAATGATGGTAATTGTCCAGAGATTCATAGCTGTGTGTGGGAGAGAGAAGTTCCCTATTAAAAGTGCTGCTCTGACCAAGGTAATGCTCAGGGGGAAGGGGACAGGATAGAAAATCAGCCTTTGCCATGTTGTATTCTAGGAAAGAAATGAGGATTGTCACAGTAAAGTTTAAAAGCTSGAAGCAACACAAGATGTAATGCAAGTTCAGTTCTAGTAAAAATGAGATGCTGGTCTTTGGTGGAGTGTCTTCAGGGCTTATTGTCCTAAAAGTTCCCTTTCCCATTGAAATTTTTTCATTACTCAGCCTAAAAGTGAATTTAGGTGGAGAGGTTGTTGTAGTGTTTATTGAATTACCAGAATAGTTTGTCTCCCCAGTARAAACAAATGTCCCTAAGCAAAGCCAGGTGTTGCTTGGCAAAGAAAAAGCTCATGTGTAACTTACCACTATAAGAGTTTCCTGCTGCTTTTAAATAAATGAAATATTTCCTCGCTCTCCCCAAGAATGTGCYGCTATTTAGAAATAGAGGCTTCTATAATGAATGGATGTATGTTTACACTGCCTTTATATTTCTTATTTCTATCTTGTTCTCCTCAGCAGGATGTTCACTTCCTAATATTATTCAGATTTAAAATTAATGCAGTTCAGTGGTACTGAGTATAAATGTATAAATCACAAAATGAAGTGCTGRTCTCCCTTGAAAATAATAATTGGGTATAGATCTAATGCTCCCACTTCACAACTAAATTTCCCTTGAGGGGTCAAAATGGTGACGTGACATTTTAGCCCATGGGTTGAGAGGGAAGATTTGCAGTTTAAGATGTAAATTTTGCTTCTGAATGTGGAACAATAGAGGATTTATTATTTATTATTTATTATTCATAGAGCCGCTGACAGCTTGGAGAGATGGGCAGAGAAGAACTGTTTGAAACTCAACAAGGGAAATGCAGTCCTGAACCTGGGCAGGACAGCTAGCCTGTGGCACCAGCACAGGCTGGGGCGGTCCCTGCGTTTGGAGCAGGCTCTGCTGGGGAAGGATGTCTGAGGGGGACACCGAGCTTTCCCTGGGCAGCAGAGCTGTCCTGGGGACACCGAGCTGTCCCTGGCCAGCAGAGTGTCCTGGGGACACCGAGCTGTCCCTTGAAAGCAGCAGAGTGTCCTGGGGGACACCGAGCTGTCCCTGAACCAGCAGAGTGTCCTGGGGACACGAGCTGTCCTGAAGCCAGCAGAGTGTCCTGGGGACACTCGAGCGGTCCCTGAACCAGCAGAGTGTCCGGCCCAAGGAGGCAAGGGGAGCCTGGGCAGCAGCAGAGCATGGCAGCAGGCAGGAGGGATCCTGGCCCTGGGCAGCCTGGAGCACCTCTGCAGTGCTGTGTCCAGCTCTGCATGCTGAGCACAGCAGGGCCAGGAGCTGCTGGAGCTGAGCAAGGGCCTGAGCATGTGGGTGCCCAGGCAAGGCTGAGGGAGCTGGGGCTGCTCAGCCTGAGAGAGAGCCCCAGCTGAGAGGGGCCCTCAGGCCTGGCTGGCCCTGGCTGCAGGAGGGGCAGAGCAGGGCCCAGGCCTGCTCCGGGGCCCAGCAATGGCACCAGAGCCACGGGCAGGGCCTGAGCCAGCAATTGCCCTGCACAGGAGGCCACAAACTGCTTTTGCCCTGGGCACTGCCCAGCCCTGAGCACATTGCCCACACAGCCTGGGGGCTCTCCTGCCTGGGGCTGGGGCACAGCTGGGTGCACACAGTGCTGTGCCCTGGGCTCTGGGATGGCCCTGCTGGAGCAGGGAGGGGACACCAGGTGCCCACTCAGCTCCTGCAGCCTCACACACCCTAGCATCCTATGATAATCCATGATAGAAACAAAATCTCAGTATTTGTCCATTAGTAAGCTGCTGTTTCATTACACAAAGATTGGTACCAACCTGGTACTTGAGATCTGTTACATTTATKATCAAGAATGCAAAATGGTCCCAGTGATTCCCACTTGGAGCTTATTGAATACAATTTCTTGTTAATCTGCTACCAGATAGGACAGAGCAGCCCAGGAATGGGAAGGATCATCAGTATTCCTGTGCTGTGGGCTGCTTTTGCTGTTCTGTGTTTGATGTTGGCCTGCTCATGTCATGGCCTTTGTAGTCCCTTACTTAGATAAATTCCCTTTGTTTGAGCTGCTTTTTGAGGCCATTACAGTGATCACCATTTAGCCCTAGGCTGCCTTTACTCCAAGGTTACTCTGAGGTTTATCTGGGACAAATACTCAGGAGTGGTTTTGCGTAGGTACTAGGGACTGCCAGCCTCCTCACTACCTGTCTCTTGGATTTCTGCTTTTCAGCCTTGCTTCACCTTGTGCTCAGTGCATGGTCTGCTAGTGGGTTATTCCTTATTCTCCCTGTTATTTTTTTCTTTTTTAATTTGGAGACAAAGGAGGTGGGACAGGAGGAATCCAGGATCAGCCAGACTGTGAGCATTACTTATTTTATTCCAGCATCCCATCTGATCCAGGCTGGCTCAGTAGAGGGGAATGAAGTGTGAAGTTAACTCTAGGAGTAAATCTGGGTCTCCTACCAGCATCCAAAGCTCTCACCTGGATTCAGTGCTGGAAAAAGGGATGTGGGATCCTTGATCTCCCTCAGTCAAATACATGGCTGCTTCCAGATGCTGGCACACCTGAGGCAGGAGTTCAGTCTCCATGGATTCTTCTGCTCAGTGGGTGTAAATCCCAAGAGGTGGAAGTGCACCAGCAGTGAAGTAGGTGAGAACAGCATGCCTTGAAGGACAGGGGATATCTACCTGTGGAAAAACATGGAAGAAAGCTGACATCCAGCTGAGGGTTAAATTTGGAAATTCTGAAAGCTAACATCCAGCTGAGGGTTAAATTTGGAAATTCTGAAACCTAACATCCAGCTGAGTGTTAAGATTGGAAATCCTGAAAGTTTGGGGAAAGCTGATTATTGCAGATCATATTGGGGAGTACTGGTGGAGAGGTAAGGAGAGATATGCCATGGGGTAGGGGTGGATTCCATGGAATTCAGGATGTGACCACTGTGACCTCAGCAGCTGGAAGAATCCCCCAGGGGCCCCTCAAAACAGCCACTGAGGGGAGGTGGGGACAGCCAAGAGGATGACAGAGAAAAGAAGGTGGGAGCAGAAGAAGTGAATCATCCAAGTACATGAGGAGGAAAAAGAAAAGGGAGAGGTCCCAAGGAGGAAGAAAAGGAAGAGGTCCCAAGGAGGAAGAAAAGGAAGAGGTCTCAAGGAGGTGCTCCAGAGGCAGGCAGGGGAACAGGGAATGGTAGGAACTGAGGCAGGCATGGAGGGAATCCAGGCAGGAGCTGGGAAGCTGAGGGATGGCAAGGACACAGATGCACCATTGAATTTTGGAACTAGCTGAAGGTTTAGTGTAAATATACAAAGGATGGTGAATGAAGAGTTTACAAGATGGGGAAGTACCAGGAGAGTTGGGAAGAAAAGGGGAGAGTAGGGATAAGAAGGGATTAAGCTTAAAGCAAGGGAGCTATTTTGATCAAGACAATGTACACAGGCATAATTAACATTTAGCAGGGAGAGAGAAAAGGCATTTTGTGATCTGGACAATGTTTTGAGTTTTATTTTCACAACAAAATATAAATATGAGTCAAAGGAACGTATTASAAAAATGTTCTCTGTGTATCCACTTGGATCTGGCAATTACAGCAGGAGAGGTTTCAAGAGGGTTCTGTAGTGGTTCTGCAAGTAGAAGTGGCTTCATACATGTGTCTCTTATACACATCTAGCAGGAGAGGTTTCAAGAGGGTTCTGTAGTGGTTCTGCAAGTAGAAGTGGCTTCATACATGTGGTGATATGAGAGAGAGCAAAAATAAGGGCACAGGGATGATGGAAAGTGCCAGGGGAGCACAGGTTTCTTCCTTGTTTTTGCTGTCCCACCCAGAAGAGCCTGGCAAGGATAATTCTGAACAGTTACTCTGTTGGCTCAATCTGTGTAAGGGTTGCAGGTTTGGAGGTTTGAGGTAGGAAAAGGCCAAAGTATGAGGAGAAACCACCTTCCTCTTTCTCCAGCAGATACATGGAGGCCTGGATACCTGGAGATGGCCTAACTCTTTCTTGGTTCAGCCAAACACCGATGGGGCTTGCAGCTGTGCTTTTCTCTGGGGGCATTTCATCCAGCTCTGGAATATTCCAGTATAAAAATTAGAAATGTGGGAGAGAGCAAWGGAGATGGAAAAGGGATAAGAGGGGGTTATCTCCAGAAGATTTTAAACTGCAATGTTAATGACTTCAGTCTTTTCTGTACAATTCTCAAAGCCCCCTCAGGTCTGTCTGAAGTATTTTATTGTATTTCCTGTAAGAGCAGAATCAACATAAAGATTAATTTGGGGAATACTTAAAGGTATTTTTAATCCACCTTTGTTCTTTTCAATATGCTTTAAACATGTTTCCATTAGCTTTCCCAATACTGCACAGTGTTCCTACTTCTGAGTGCTGCTTGACCCTTGCTCAAAAGTCTATCACATAATGACACATTAATGTAGAAAAGACTCCACAAGGGAAAGGTGAAGGCATCAAGTGTTTCCAATCTTCCCTCCTCAGCTGGGTAAGAAATGCGAGGGAAAATARGTTAAATACACATTGTACATTTTCCCTGCTGCCATGTTCATCCAATCAAGAATTTTCTAACAGTAAATAAGTACAAGCTATGCAGAGCATTTTAAGAAGCAAAACCTGACAGCTTTAAGAAAGAGGCATGGGAACTGGAAATTCAGTGCTCTGGGATTTTCCATGGGCACTGTGGGAAAGCAGGGATCCTTCCTGCATCCTTCCAGCTCCTCCTGACTCCAGCCATGTGTCCAATAAGCTCCTTGGCACTYGAAAGGTAATTATTGGCTCCTCACCTGTGTGCAAGACTCAGAGRTGGGAAAAACAGCAGCGCTGCCGTTGTGTTGGACTGATGGCAAAGTCTCCGTTGGAATTTAATCTCTAAGTGTCTCAGGAGAAGCTCAGAACTGCACATCTGTGAACTTCTGGTCATATTTTAAGGCTCTCATCCTAAATATTCCCATTCACTCAGAGAATAAAAGGGAAATCATGGAATCATGGGATTGTRAAGGTTGGAAAAGACCTGTAAGGTCTTCAGGTCTAACCATCAACCGCTGTGTTCACCATGTCCTCAAGTGCCACATCCACACGTTCCTTGGACACTTCCAGGGATAGGGAGTTCATCCCTGCCCAGGGCAGCGTGTTCCTGTGATCCAAAGGCCTCCACCTTTGATCCAAAGGAGCTCCAAAAGTGCAGCCTCAGAGCTGTGCCAGTTGGTGGTTTTTTGATGAAAGTGCATTTTATCCAGAACAGAGAAAAAGAGGGTTTGGAGCACAGTGGGGAATTCTCTCTTGCAGGTTCTCCTGTGAGACTGTGGCTGATCCATCCACTGTGGCTGAGACTGTGGCTGAGACTGTGGAAGTGTTCAAGGCCAGGTTGGACATTGGGGCTTGGAGCAACCTATAGTGGAAGGTGTCCCTGCCCATGGCAGGGGCGGTACTGGATGAGCTTTAAGGTCCCTTCCAACCCAAACCATCCTGGGATTCCATGATTCCCTGGCAGCTGTGTCTGATGGGCTGTTTGCAGSTGCTGTGTGGGGTTTGAGTTGAACAACAGAGCTCTTCTTTGCCATTGTCTTTAAACTTGGAAGCTCTCAGTGATAATTTAAGACTTCTCTGTCTCCAGAGGGAGAAAGAGACTTGGAGAGGAGGAAGAACTGGACAATGCACACAGGGTGGGATTGCTGGGGTGTCTGTGCAGGGCCAGGYCTTGGACTGAATGATCCCTGTGGGTCCCTTCCAGCTCAGAATATTCTGTGATGCCATGAACTGGAGAAGGTGTGGAGAAAGTCTAAAAGAGCTCAGTTCAAGTAAGAGAAAGGATCTCCCAGAGTGAGGTACCCACAGCCTTCAACTAGAGGCACCAAGGAATCAGGAGGGTAAATGCTRCTCTGAATCCAGGGAAAGTCTTCAATTTGTGGTGAAAGACAACAGAATGAACTCAGTTTTCTGTCTCTGTCCTTCACAGTGATTCAAACCCTCCTATTCAGACTAGCAGTGCTCAGCATTCCTCAGAGACCAGTTGTCTGAGGACACCAGGGAAGCAGAGGGGAGGGATTTGTGGTTGTGGGGTTGTTACTGACAACAATAACTGCGGGACTGTGATGTTATTCGGGGTGAACACACTCTGTGTTGGGAGTGGGTGATCTGGGAACTGACACAGCCAGGGATTGGTGCTCTTGGTTCATCTCCTCTGATACTTTGGGTGCAGATAGCAATGGTTCATGGGCAATTTTTTTTTTCCTCCAAAAAGATGACTTAGGAAGGAAAAAAATTCTCTTCTCTTAGCGGTAGAGTTTAGGACCTGGGGAACTGTACGGATTTCCTTCTCTAATCTGTGGGAATTAGCCCTGACTGACAGGGAGCCAGCATGCAGTTGACTTACAGTCCTCAGCTAAGTTGCAGCTCTGTAGAATTCCAGGAATAAAAGGCTTCTTGTCCAAAGTGGAATTCCTATGAGGATCCAAGCAGAAGGGTCAATGCCYGAACGGAGGCTGCCATTGTGTCCTGGGGGAGAATCCATGCAGGTTGGAGAGCAAAAAGTTCTTTTTTGGGGGTAAATTTTCAGTGTGTGGTAACTCCTGATTGGGGCTGTGGGGTGTGAAAAGAATAGTAATATAAACTKTAATAATAATATAAACCATAGGAGTTCTGCTAAAAGGAAATTCAGTGGATTGTTGTACTGTGTAGGACTGCATGTATTATGCTGTGGTGCTTTAAAGCAGCAACTCCAAAGAGAGCCTTTTACCTTTCCAAAAATTTAATTGTGGGCAATAAYCCATTAAGGAATTGCCATTTGAAGTCTAAAATTCCAGGTAGTGAAAAGCAGATAATCAAATGAATGCCTTGAATGTGCTGGTGGAAAGTGAGCAGAGTGTGAGAGAAGGTACCACAGAGAGAAACAAAAATATTGAAAAGCCCTGGTGCAGTGTTTGCTTTATTGCTGGAGCAGTTAGGGAAATCTCCCAGACAGGATTACAGCTTTTCCAAAATTATTGGATGAGGAGATATCAAATCTCTCATAAGAATATTTGGATTTAAAATACCSCTTTGCTCCAAAGAGCATTTCATTTTGTGTGGTGCCTTTCTCTGCCCTTTTATTGCTGAAGGATGAGCAAATAATTGAAGTGGGGTTTGTGTATTTCCCCTGCTGCCTCTGCCAGCTCACCTGGGGAGAAGGAGGCGGGCTACAACTCCAAACGAGCTGGGTTCAAGCAGGGCAGGAATAAAATGTTCTTTATCCACAGCTCAGCCTGTGACGTCCTCGTTGCTGTAGTAGGGAGTGAAGCCAGGCCATGGCCATGGAGCTGTCGGGTTCCTGCCTTGCTGAGCAGTTCTGCCAGAAAAAAACCTCTTTTTAAGGCTGATTTTTTCACCTGCTTGTGGGCAGTGCCTGCAGGACAGAGGCATCTGAACTCTGTCTCTAGGACCAGGCTGTGGGATTTGGATGTGGCAGTGGGGTGGCACTGCCCTGGTACCAAGGACAGCTCTCACAGCCTCTGCATCCAGAGGGAGAAAGGARAGGGAAAATTATAATTCTTATGTTTTGTGTGACTGTGACTTCACTAGTTTCTTATGCTTGAAGTGCTTGTTTAGGGTTCCAGCCTTGGGTGGGTTTAAAATGGTGGAAAGGGTTTAGGAGCTGCTGAACTTTTACACCATCAAGTAAAATGTACCCATTTACCAGGCATTTTCTAAGTTTTACTTTGTGTATACACAAAAATGTGTATTTTTTATATTTGTTTTTATGTGTGCACATGCATTTGCTTTATGTGTTACATTCCTCTGCCCCTTTCCAAACCCTAAGTGAACTTTTACAAACCTGCTGCATCTTTTGGGGTCCCTGGATCCTCACCCAGTGCCTCTCACAGGGACAGGCTGGTTTTACAAGAACCAGGCAGCCTCAGTATTCCCCCCAGGCTTCCCTGGGCACCCTGCTCAGCTCCAGAGCCTGTGCCATGCCCTGCACTGTAAACATGACACGTGCCACACACCCTGGTGACCCTGGGCAGGAGGAGCACCAGGTGACATCCTCTCCCTGGGGGCTGCTGAGAGCTCTGTGCCACCCACCCAAGTGGGGCTTTAGAGATGGATTTTTATCKTTTTTCTTCCAAGGGTTAAGCAGAYCTTGTGTTTTCTGTGTCCAGCATGGCACAGAAGGGGGATTCTGTCCCAGGACTTTCCCTGCATTTTTTATGGACCAGCCTAGGGAGGAGTTATCTCTTAATCTGGRTTTGCAGCCCAGTATAACCTGCTTTGCTGGCAGGGATTCAGCAGCCAGGTGAGGAGTGGCTCTCCCAAAACTCTTGCTGTCCTGATGCTTGAATTGTTTTCCTGCTGAACAGAAGTGCTGTGGGCTCCTTCTGGTCCTGAGGGGCTGGAGCTTGGATTCATTTCCTATGTGGAGGATGAGGAAATCCCGCTCAATCCTGGAAATCTCCATCCCTGCTCCAGCTGAGTGAGTGTTTGTAGAAAGCTGGAGTAGTAATTCCCTGGAGGGCTTGGGATGTGGGAGTGAGGCCACAGGAGGTGAAGTATGAGGAAGCCTATTTGTACATCTTAGCCTCTGGATTTCACCTGGCTTAAGGTGTGAAATGTGGTTCTCAGCCTCTGCAGCACCAAGTTCTGCARGTGCACAGAGTCACAGCTGGGAAATGAGGAGGCAAAACTGCAGCAGCACCCGTGCTCTGCCAGCAGCACAGAGCTCCCCTGTGAGAGAGGAGCATTTCCAGTCTGGGCTCTGATTTGGGCACTGAAAATTCCATGTATTTCCCTGAAATCTTGGTTCAGCTCAGGGRTGCCAGGCTGCCATGCTCTGCAATGTTGCACTGAGGGCTTTTCCTCCTGCCCTGCCCCAAAYCCTCCCAGCTGGGATAGAGTCTTGTCATCCCTGGGAGCACCTTGTCCAAATCCCAGACTGTGCACAGCCCCCCCACCATGCTTGGAGTCCTTGCCCTGCTGGRTTTGTGCAGGTATTTTCAGGACCTGCCCCAAAAGTGCTCCTGGCACATCCAGCATCATTTCCAAGGCAGGATGGGACCCAAAGTGTTGTGTTTGCAGTGAGAATTCCAGGTTACACCATCATGAGCTGCCCTGTGCTTTAGATGAGAAGTTACTGTGTGMGTTCCATCCACTTAAACCTCCTGGTTCTTTAAATAGGTGTCCTTGGCCAGCTTTTCTCACTCTGTTAATCCRAGCACAGATGAACTGGCATGAATAGAAATGTTTATGGCAGCTGCATATGGAATATATCTGATTGTTGCACACAGGCAGAGCTCTGGGCTTGTCATTTGCTGCTCTATAAAGAGTCTTGGATAATCTTTCCGAAAGGAGCTGTGTAAATGCAGATATAATTAGCTTTTTTTTTTCTTTTTTCTTTTTTCTTTTTTCTTTTTTTTTTTTTGGAAATAGATATCTCTTAATAAAGCACTGGAGCACAGAATAGCCATTTCCTGTGATTTTCATTCACATAATATTTATAGTGTTGCAGAACAAATGAGCCATAGGAAAGGCAGAGAAATGAATGCCGTGGATGAACTTGCCTTGAGAGGAGTTTGTGATCAAATTATGGATCTAACAAACTACAGTAAGCCAATTACTGCTCCTCCTGGATTTGTCAGCGTGCTGGCTCAGTGGGATTTGGTGTAATCCCTCCCTGTGAACAGATGGGCAGATTGCAGGGCTCTGCCCAGACTTCCAGAGGCCTGGGATTGTCTTTCCTTACCCCCTTTTGCCTCTCAGTGACTAAAATACTCAGAAAAGGATGCGCAGAATCAGTGAGGATGTTTCTGATGTATCCCTYCAAGTTGTCTTTAAATTTTTACCATTTTCTCCTCCCCTGAAGGTTTATTTTTTTGCCTGCCCAGGGGCACATTGTGACGTAGGGCTGTAGTTAAGAGGTGGTCAGCGTTTTACTGTGAGCTCATGTTTGCAGGGAATTACAGAACACCCCAACCTTCTCCTCCAAGGTCAAACCAACTGAAATGYCAGGAAATAAARAGGAATCATTATTAGTCCTCCCTGAAATCATTTTCATCACAGTCACTGAGTTGCCATCTGCATCTTTGGCCTTCTAGAGCTGCAACTTTCTGCTTTACAGGAAGAAAATAAATATGTTGCATCATCAGGTGGGAGATGAAAAGATCCTGTATTCTGTCTGCTGCAATTCCAAGAGCTTCCCTGTGCTCCTGGTGTTGCTCCTCACACAAGCCAGACACCTATACAGCAGAAAGCTGTCAGTACTGTCTTTGCCTCAACTAAACTACAGAAAATGTGGAATTCTTTAAGATTTTTGACTTTATTGCACAGCTGTAGTCTTGCTTTTAACTGGAAYTACATGCTGGTAACTTCTAGACTCAATCCAATATTTGTTTCCTAAGCAGTAGCTTCAACTTCCCAAGTCTATTTAGCAAGTACTCAGTAAGGAAAGAAATTGCTGTAGAATGAAATGAAATAAAATAATTGGTCCCAATATGCTGAACAGGGCCAGTTTTGGGTTCAGACCAGGTTCTCCAGGGCTTTGTCCAGAAATGGAGACTCCAAAGCTCCTGCTGCACCTCTGACCTGTCCTTGAGAGAAAATGCTACACCTTATTATCCTTATTGATTGCTTCAGCTTATGAATCATGGGACATCCTGAGCTGGGAGGGACCCACAGGGATCATCCAGTCCAGCTCCTGGCTTGCCCAGGACACCCCAACAATCCCACCCTGGAGCTCTGGCAGCCTTGGGGCTGTTCCTATTCCCTGGGGAGCCTGTTCAGTGCCCCAGCACTTTTTTCCTAAAGGAAAAGCTCTCCTGTTGTGTTTCCTCGTGCCACATCTGAGCCCTGTCCTTCAACCAGGTTTTGAGTTCACCCATTTTTCACTTGTCRACCCCTTCAGACCACACTGTCCTCACTTGGATACAAAAATATCYTGGGAGACAGTGCTGAAAGTCTGGGAAAGTCAATGGAAATTATAACTGCTGTGTCCTCATCCACGTTCCATCCCTTTATTATTTCTGTCACTGTATCCTAGACAGGTTGGTCAGGCATGATTTAGCTTTGGTAAATCCAGACTGACTGATCCCAGTCACCTTCTTCTCCTCTGCATGCCCAGAGATGTGTTTTGGGAGGACAAGCTCCATAATTACCAAAGATCTCAGTGTCATCTGAGGTCTTTGAAAGAGTTAGAAGATGAGAAGGGACTTTATGCAAGTTTTAAAAAAGACTGGACTGAAGAATCTGTTATATTGACACAAAAGAGAATCAGAGCTCTGTAGCAGGTCAGCTCTGTCTGTCTGGGACAGCTGGGTTGCATTCCTAGGACAGGTTGGAATTGGCAGGTGGGAATAACGTTGGTGAAGAACACACAAGGCTCTAACAGAACCTTGGCTCCTGCTTTTTACAAAAACAGAATTTATTTCCCAGGCATCCTCTCCRTGAGTGCAAAGAAACGCACCTGAGTCTGGCAGAAGTGGAATTTAGTCTTCCCCATGCTGCACTCTGTGCAAATGCATCCCAAGGAGAGTCCAGCTCATCCAGGAAAATCCTCAGTGAGGGGCTGGCCCTGGCTGMGCTTGGGTCAGATTGTTGGGGAGAGGCAGGATGCTCACAGAGGAGAGGGAACCTTT
This sequence comes from Sporophila hypoxantha, assembly GCA_002167245.1. NCBI lineage: Eukaryota > Metazoa > Chordata > Aves > Passeriformes > Thraupidae > Sporophila > Sporophila hypoxantha. Next base: position 135,070 of record NDFG01000185.1, read on the forward strand.
CCTGAGCACCTTGGCTGCCAATCATCGTTATTCCTGTCAGATCCTCCAGAAGAACTCCCTCCTGCCAAGCACTCCCAGATCACCACAAGGTGAATTACTTCCTTTTGATGATGTTCTGAGGGAATGGGGAGCTACCAACAATAACATTCTTGGAGCATATCAAATATTGAATGCACATGTCTGGGAGCAAGAAGCCTTTTCTSTCCTTCAGAGGCAGCTTCTCCTGGGTTGTCCTTTTTGCCTGGAGGAATTCTTCATTCCTGGGGGACAAATCCTGCCTTGAAAATCTCGTGCTGTTGATTTCATGGGAACTGGCTTTAGTGTTTTGGGAACACTMGAGGAATGAACACTGTAACAAAAATACAGGTCTGTGTGAGGGACAGGTGGATCTCACAGCACAGATAAGTTTTAATAATAAATGATAGAAAAAAATAAATATAGCACACAGCTACTGTGCATATATATATGTATATGTGTATATATTTATGCATATATATATAATATAGCACAGGAAAGAGGAGTTACCCCAGGTATTACTATGGATATTAGATTTTAAATTTTATTTTCATTAGTTTTGGTGCTCGGGTATAAATAATATTCCAGGTCTTATAACACAAAGACAATGTTCATTCTGATTATTTTAATTTTATGAGGTTTTTGGAAAGAAATTAAGGTTTTAAGTCACACTGGTAATTGGGGCTTGTGGTTGGTGAGAYGCAGTAGCATTAGGTAAGTTTGCAACAACCTTGTGCACTTATTTTTTGATGGACTGAGGAGCAATTTTAGTCCCAGTAGAGATTTTCAAGAGCTGGAGTGCTCTGGTGTTATYGTGGTTACATGACCATATAAATCTTGTGTTAGGAGCTCCCCTTTACTAAGAAAAAAAAAAAGAGCCTTATTTTGAAAAAAAAAAAGAACTTATTTTTGTAATAGGGACAACAATGCCAACAAGACAATAGGAAATACAAACTGAAAGAGGGYGAATTTAGGTGGGATATTGGGAAGAAGTTTTACCCTGGCAGGGTGGGCAGGCCCTGGCACAGGGTGTCCAGAGCAGCTGGGGCTGCCCCTGGATCCCTGGCAGTGCCCAAGGCCAGGCTGGATGGGCTTGGAGCAGCCTGGGACAGTGGAAGGGGGTGGAACTGGCAGGGCTTTAAATTAAATAGGATGCACTAATCACGAAAATTCCCCTTTTATTAAAAAAAAAAATCATAAGTAGGGGCAGCATGGCAATCAACACCAGGCAAGGAAAATGCAGGATATTCCATGAGCAGTAATTACTAAAGTAATACCAAATTACCAGACAGCCCAAACCACGACTCTCTGATTTAAATAAGCTCCATCAGATGCCTGGGTGGTCTCCCATGAGTTGCACGCCGAGTCCGTGAAGTTCCCAAGAATTGCAAAGGGGATTTTCAGGGAATGCTGTTTCAATTCCTCGAAGGTGAGTAAGAGCCTGTGCTCTTCCCCAAACCCTGCCTGAGGCACCTGTATCCCGGGGGATGAGAGAGCATCAACCAGCAGCATCGCTGTGCCCAGCCGGGCTCCAGCGGCATTCCTGCTGTCCTGGCAAATGATCTGCCCAAAGCAGCGGGAACTGCCGCTTCCCCGACAGACAGACAGACAGACAGACAGACGGACCCCGGAGCGGGGGAGCGGCTCGGGACCTTCGGGGGGTTCGGTACTCAGCGCTCCGAGCCGGGGGGAGCCGAGAGAGGAAAAGGAAGGGAGAGAGGGGGAAAGAGAGACAGGGGGGCTGGGAGTGCCCGGAGCCAGGAGGGGTTGGGAAGCCGGGCTGGGTTAGGGGGAGTGCCCGGGAAGCCGGGCTGGAAGAGGGCGAGTGCCAGGAGGGGCTGGGGAGCCGGGCTGGGAGCGGGGGAGTACCAGGGAAGCCGGGCTGGGAGCGGGGCAGTGCCAGGAGGGGCTGGGAAGCCGGGCTGGGTTAGGGGCAGTGCCCGGAGCCAGGAGGGGCCGGGAAATCGGGCTGGGAGTGGGGGAGTGCCAGGAGGGGCCGGGAAGCCGGGCTGGGAGCGGGGGAGTGCCAGGGAAGCCGGGCTGGGAGCAGAGGAGTGCCGGGAGGGGCTGGCAAGCCGGGCTGGGAGCGGGGCAGTGCCCGGGAAGCCGGCAAGGGGCAGGCGCATCCCTGCCCATCGCAGCAGCGGGAGCCGGCGGGATGCGGAGCCGCCGGCGGGGAATGGCCGGGCGCCTCCTGCTCTGACATGCCGAGGTATTTTTGTGTGGGGTTGTTGGATGCTGGGCTCGCTGCTGCTCTCTCGCAGCGCTGGGGTTGCTCGGGAAGAGGAGAGGAGGGTGCAGGTGTGCTCTTGCTCCCGGGGGAACTTGCTGCATCAAAGCGCAGCAAAGTTTGAGCTGCCGACTSAGGCTGGGGGGTCTTGGGTTTGATTTCCATTGGAATTCAGGTAAAAGTAAGCCCAGGACTGGTATTTTATTCACCTCTTTAGAAGAATCATGTGTTTCGTGCTAGATTTGGAATGGGGGGAGTCAGTAAAAACCACCGGGCTCTAGTTTAATGTCCTTAGTCAAACTGAGGTCTGTGCCTTTCCATCAGCGTGGTTTCCCTGCAGTGAGACAGGAAAGACCTGAGCACTCGCTTTTCTCTTGTTTGGACTGGAAATTCATGCTGGTGGCACAGTGGAGGTCCCACAGCTCTGCTCTTCTTCCTCAGAGGAATTCTTTTGCAGCACTCCCATGCCCAGCAGCATTCTGCCTTGGTTTTGCAGTTTTTAGAGTTGAGGATTAGGAAACTTTAGGGCTTGTACCTGGCTAATTTCTTGATAAGCCTCTACACTCAGTAGTAAGTGCTCTGTTAGTACTTTSTGTCAGCTTCTCTCCCCTGTTTCTCATACCACAGTTAACCCTAATTTTAAAAAAACGACCACTTATTTTGGTCYTACCTTGAATTCCTTCATATTTAACTCTTCTTACTACATACTTTTGTTTCATTGTTTTGGGTTTTTTTTTGGTGGGTTTTTCTTGTTGGTTTGGTTTTCTTTTGTTTGTTTGTTTGGTTGTTTTTTTGTTGGTTGCTTGGTTGTTTTTTGAGTTTTGGGTTTTTTTTTTACTTGTTCCTTGTCTGTTAATTTGGTCTTACTTTAGTAATTACTGTTCATGGAATCCTGCATTTGCCTTGCCTGGTGTTGATTGCCATGCTGCCACTACTTATGATCTTTTTTAAAAAGGGGGATTTAAGTGATTACTGCARCCCATTTAATCTGGAGAACTGTAAACGAGTGCAAATGAGTAAACAGGTAAACTTGATGTCACATTTGAAGGCAGAGGGGAGGTGTGTGTGTGTATTTCTCCACACCAAAGGAGGTGGTGTTTAAGGTGCTGTGCTGTCACAGGAGCACAACATTCCCTGTGGAAGGGTAGCCCCAAGTCCAGGTTTRCTTCCTTCCCATAAAGCCAGCTGATTGGTGGAGCTGGCAAGCTGATATTACAGGAGATATGGTAAATAATTAATAATATTAATGGCCTGGACTTTCACAAGGTAGTGTCTTGCTTTGGAGAGTTGCAGACTTTGCCTGTGAATTCTCAGTTCCTCTTATCAGAATTTCAGGGTGGCTTTGGGGTTTTCTTTGCCAGGGGAGGCAGCAGAACGGTGAGCCAGGGYTTATTTGATGCATTTTATCTGCCTGTGGCAGCACTCAGGTTTCAGGAACATGATCCCTGTGGCTTGGCAGGTGCACCCCTAAGAAATAAGAGTGGAATTTAAGGAGAGGACAGCTCTGCTCAAGGATGAAGCCTCCACTCCCAGCTCTTGTCTGGAGCTGCTGAGGCAAGAAAGTTCCTCCCAGGTGCTGTGTTTCACACCTTACCCTTGGAGAGGCAATGTGCAGGCTGTGGAGAAGTTTGGGGCTCGATATCTTCTTTATGGTGTTCTACTCGTGCTAAATCACTGCTTGGAATAATTGTATTGTCACCTTGTGTCATATTTGCTCAGGTGTAATGGCTCTGCCACAAAGGCAGTCGCCTGGAAAATTGTGCTGCAAAATTTTTTAATGTTCCTTGGAAAGGTGGGAAGGCTTTAGAGCCTTTTTTTTTCCCCTTCTGGTTTAAAAGTTGGGGGTGGAGAATTTTTTTCTTTTTCTCTCATTTTTCTTTTTATGAGCATCCTGGTTTCATAGCGTCTGGGATTATCTGGTAATTTCTTCTTTTAGGAATAGGAGATGGGTCTTTATACTGAAGAACATTTTCCTCACAACTACTTTCAAATAATATGAAATGAACTAAATTTAAGCTCTTTAGATGAAAAGTAAAACTAAGTGGCCATGCTGTATTCCGTCACAGCTTGCTGTACAGCTAAATTGTTGTAAGGGTTAAAGGTATAATGTGCAAATTAATTCCTTTTGTGCTGCAGGCTGTGGTTTGAGATGGCCAGTTTTAACTTGCTTTTTAAATTGTGGATTAGTATTTTTTTTGTGTGTGTCTTTATGAAAGGCTCTTATTCACAATAATTAGTTTCATTAAAAAAAAAAAAGAAAGAAAAATTTTCATAACGAGTGGACTTGTGAAGGGCATTGGTGTAGTTTAATAGCACCAGTGAACTTTTGGGGCTGAGAGGTGGCAATGCTGATGTTTGCAGCCAGTTTTAGCASCACTGGTTCTGAGTTTATCATTTCAAATGTGCATTAGGAGCCTCAGACAGGGAAAGACCAGCTGCAGCTGTGGGGTGGTACTGCTGCCTTAATGCCAGATCCCTCCTGGTGTCATCACTGAGCCCTTCCAAAAACATGGATGGGGTTGGGCTGTTGGGCTTTAGAATCCCAGAATGGTTTGGGTTGGAAGGGAGCTTAAATCCCATCCAGTGTCACCCCTGCCATGGGCAGGGACACCTCCCACTGTCCCAGGCTGCTCCAAGCCCCAAAGTCCAGCCTGGCCTTGGGCACTGCCAGGGATCCAGGGGCAGCCCCAGCTGCTCTGGGCACCCTGTGCCAGGGAACAATTCCTAATTCCCAATATCCCATCCAGCCCTGCCCTCTGGCACTGGTAATCTGTTCCCTCTTGTCACTCCATGGAAAAAAAAAAAAAGGAAATTTTATAATTCCACTGGAATTAACTCACACTCCTCCTCTGTGGTTTCCACTGGGCTCTTCACAGCCCTCCAGGAAATGTCTTGCACTCCCCGAGTACCTGACCCTGAGCTGTGCCTCTCTGAATTTATTCTGCTTCTGCTCCTTCAGCCCTTCAGAGCCTCCAGTTATTTCTGGGTGCTGTCCATGGCCCCTCCTCCATGTCCTGTGTCCCTGCTGTGTCACACAGGCCAACCTGTTCCTGCCACCAGTGACACAGCTACTGCTGAAAAGTTTAATGGGATCAGTTCCAAGCCTGAATTTTAAGACCCTCTAATAATCACTTAAGTTTTCAGGACTTCTGCTGTTGTCTCCCCATAAGCCAGATGCTCAGCTACCCCTAAATGCCTCTGCTGGTGGCAGCTTAACTCCCATTTTCCCACGTGACACTGCTGAATACTCAGCTAAACCCCAGATTAATGGGATCTCCAGCGTTTGGGGAATGTTTTCTGGTGAATAATCTCTTAGTCTCTTATGAGCTACCTTGTGCTGAATAATAAGAAATTTGGTCATGTTTCCCAGTGCTTTCATGTCTTTGGAAAGAAATTTGAAGGGAAGAGCACTTGGGTCTCTGTGCCACTAAAGGAAGTGATGTAGGCTTGGAGAGAATTCTTCTCTTAAGCATGAATAATTAATTCCCTGCTCTTTAATTGTCTGCAGTATCCCAGTTAAAGGAAATGTTGGAGTGGTGTTCAATTTTGTGTGCTGTTTGTTTCCAAACTCTGCCTTTGACTTTAATGGCCCCTACAGCTTTTATTCCCTTTATGATTATTTCTTCTTTTGTGCCCTTGTGTTTCTTTATATTTTATTTCATTTCTTTTTTCATTTTCATTTCTTCCCCACTCATTCCCTCCCTCTCCTCCCATGGTAAATATTAACACCCTTACTGAAAACAAGGTCAAACATTTCCTTTGTACTTAGACTCACTGGATTTGATGACCTTGGAGGTCTTTTCCAACCTTAATGATTTGGTGATTAGCTTTCCCAAAATACCCATTTTGCTGCAGAGAAACCCACATTGTTCTTTTCCTGACCTCTGCCTTCATAGAGCACCCAAAAACTCTTCATAAAGTTCTCAAAACCAGGAAAATACTGCATTCTTGAGATCTTCCTGACATGCTGTTACATCAATTCTCCCTAGATTTTCTTTTAACTTTTTCATTGTGTCTGGTTTTAGGTTTTTAAAAACMCCATAGGTTCCTATGAAAAGCCTTCCAATGTTGGGGGTAGTTCCCTGTTAGCTGCGCACCCAGAGTCCTTCATCTTGAGCATCTTTCCCTCTCTCTTTTTTCTTTGGAATACTTGGCACCTGGCATTTAAAGATTTCTGGACCTCCTTCAAATGAATACCTGAGATTCTCATTTCAGTTAAWTTTTCTAGTTACTTCCCTTAATTTCTTTTCTTTTTTTCCCAAATAAATGCTGATAACCCTTAATTACAACCCCTTTTTCTTTTGTTTTTCCATCTTGTTTAATCAACTGATTATCATTCAAATCCAGTTTATTTTCTGTCAGTGAATCCTCTCCAAACTGAGAATGAATTAACCTTATTTCTCCCAGATYCAAAGGTTTCCTGRTGGATCAATCCTCTATGAGAGCAAACAAATTYAGCTGCTATTTGTAATTTTTGTTCTTTGTATCTGGAAAATGAAATTCCCCAACAGTGGCCCAATTTCTAGAGAGTTCTTAATTCTCTTAAGGACACCACAGCCACCCATGTGTTGCTTCCAGTTAAAGGCATTACTGCCCCCCAATGCAATTTACCTGGATCAGCCCTTCCCAGAGGGATTTTGATCACAGCCGATATTGAAATTTAACATATGGCTCTTTTCTGGCTCCAAGGGAAAATCCTTTGGAGAATCTTCTCTGCTCATGTCTGGAGAAGCAGTAAGATCAAGTTTGTTGGTTGCCCCAATGGTTTTGCCTTTCTGGCAGCTCTTTGAGAGAACCAKAATGGAAAAATTCTGCCCCAGATTAGGACAGAGGTGGGAAAAGCATTGATGCTTCCACCCTGCCATAAACTGTGGCTCCCACAAAACTGAATAATCAGAGTTTATTTAATCTGGGGAGCACAAGGGATGTGGGATTTGTTTGCTCTGTCCTGATGTAGCACAGGCTACAGAACACATCCCTTCAAATGCTGCTGCTCTGGTCCCTCTGGAGAGAAGATATTTTAGATTTTATTTCCTCCAGTATAAAGTGGCCCCAAGTTCATGCACACATAGATCCAAACTGTAGYTTTGATGGAAGGAGGGAGAGCTGCAAGGTTCCAGTGCAAAAATCCAGGCTTTAAAGAAGAAAACTTCTCACAATATCCAGAAATAATTGTGGGCTCTATTAAAGTACAAAATGTCTACTGAAATTTTGGAATGGTTTTTATTATCACACCCACCTTTCATGAAGTGAAATTCTGCTGTGACTTTTCCTCTTAGAACTGTTCAATCTCTGGGATATCACCAGAGCTTTGGATTTGAAATTCTGTCATGGCTTTTCCTCCTAGCACTGTTCAGTCACTGGGATATCATCATAGCTTTGGATTTGAAGTTCTGTAGTGGCTTTTCCTCCTGGAACTGTTCTGTCTCTGGGATATCACCAGAGCTTTGGATTTGAAGCCATGGCAGCTGAATCTGCTTCCTCTGTGACACTCGAGATGCTGCAACACCTTTTGCATTTCCAAAAATTACCATTTCTTGGGGTGCTCTCTTCCCTCCCAGCATGCAAGCACAAGCTAGGTTCTGAATTAAACAAATGTTATAATTTTTAAGCACTTCCACTATCTTAGCTCAAAATGAGGCCTGAATAAAGCGGGARTGTGACAATCCATGAGCAATTGGAGCTGCAATTTTGGGTGATTCACTGGGACAAAAATGGTTTGGTACAGACTGAGTGTGCTGAGACCAAGATGCTTCTGGGATGTGGAGGAATTTAMGTTCCTCCATTTGGAGTTCCTGATCCTGCCCTGGCCTGCAGGTCCTGTGCATTCCCTGATCCCACCTGTGGGATCTGTAGAATCCTTGTTTGTCCTCTGGTAGAAGTGCTTGGCAGGGGAAAGGTTTAGGGAYGGGAGTTGGCTGGTTTTGGTCCCCTCCTGGTGTCAATGTAAAGTTTTGAGCTGTGGAAGTGAGCTCTGGACCTGCTGCACTGCTGGTCCCAGGGAAATGGGCTCTGAATCCATGTCAAATCTGGAGAAATCCCTGTAATCCCACTTTGGGCACAGCCAGCAGCAGAGCTCTCCCAGCCCAGGGAGCAGCCAAATCCAACAGCTGCTGTCTGACACAAAGGTTGGGAGCTTGGTTCTTGGTGCATAAATTTACATCCTTGGTTCAAAAATAACCCACACTTAATTTTAATTTGGTGAGGTACTCTCACACTGTATCCTTCCTTAAAAAGCTTTGTAGTGAGTTTGCCCCACACTTGGTGCTTTGGGTGCTCTGTTTCAGAAGTTCCCTGAGCATTTGCTTGACAAACGCTGTGTATTGCAAATAACACTGTATTATAATACTATTTTATTTATTATATATAATATTATAACACAGTGTTCAGCACCACTTATGTGGCTCAGCTTTTGTTTTTCCTGGCTTTGGTGCAGCCTGGGCAGGGATGAAATCACTGTGAACCAGGTAAGGTCAGCACAGCATTCTTTGGAAACTAGTTAATGAACTGGTCAGGGCTGTTGTTGCTGAGTGGACACTTTGTTGGAAACCTTATTAAAGGTATTTAAGAATTATCATTAAAATCCACATTCATCACACAACCTTCACTTAAAACAACAAAAACACCCAAACCAACCAAKCAAKCAAATTCCCAACACAACACAGAACAAAAATGAACAATTTACACAAAATCCACCCTTCATCACAATTACAACAAAAATTCCCCACCATCATTCTACTCTAACACTTAGCACTGTTCAGAACTTGATTCTGCAGTCCCAAAAAGAGTAGGATTAAAAGAGTAGGATTACAGCATACCTGACCTACTTCTGAATTTATGGATGTTGTAGGAGACAAGCTACACAAAATCCTCTGTTTCCATACTTCTGGCCTGAACATAAAGTGAAGCTGGTGCTGGTGGTGGGGCTGACTCTTCRCAGGTGGGCCTGGAGAAAAACAGTGTTAATTCATCCTTTGCAGGYCATTGGAGTGTGGATGTAGAAGATTTGTCTTCTCCAGAGCTGCTGCTTGCCCAAATGATGGACACTGTGAGGCCCTGGCAGGGGAGATGCTSTGTGAGATGTACTCCCAGCAAAGTGACACTCGAGGGGGTGAGGGAGGCTGGAGGGGTGCCATGGAATGCTGTGYGGTTTGCATCCAGGATGGATGGGGCTCTGAGTTGGTTAGAGCATGGTGCTAATATCACTGAGKTTGTGGGTTCAATCCCTGTATGGACCTTTAATTTAAGAGCTGGACTTGATGATCCTCGTGGGTCCCTTCCAGCTAAGAATATTCTGAGGTGTTCCTGCCTATGGGAGAGGGTTTGGGACTGGATGATCTTTAATGTCCCTCCCAACCCAAAGCACTCCATGATTCTTTGATAGACAGCTCTCTCTTTGGCAGATCTAGAGGAGTTTGAGCTGGCTGGACACCCAGTGCTGTGCCTGGTGGGAGCAGGATGTGGKTGGCCCTGTCTGCTTCTGCTGCACCATTAAAACCTGGTTTAATTTGTGCTGCCATGACCCTTCAGACCCACGTAGCGTCCAGTTTGTTTTCCAAAGAGCTAAGATGGGCCTTGGTGTTGCTTTTGCAGTCTTTGTGCTCCATGAACTGCTTGAAATGCAGCCAAAAGTCTCYAGCAGACTGTGCTTGTCCCAGGTGTGCCAGGAAACGAGCAGCGAGGACGTGCTTCTCCCTTAACCTTGACTCCTGTCCTCTGCTCCCGGGTGGATCTGATTTACTTGCATGTTGAACACACCATGGGCAAAGCTCTCCTTTAATGCAMGGAGCAGGATGAGAAGTTATGGCCCTGTAACTTCCAGTTTAATAGCTTGGAATTGCCCTGATTTCCCGGCCTCAGCTGGAGAGTGGAGCCCACATTGCTGCAATTTATGAGCTGTGGGAGAGCGCAGGAATTGCTGCAATTGTCTCAGCTGACACCAGACACAGCTGAGGGCTGCTGCCACTGCTTTCAGAGCTTTCCAGGGCTTGATCCAAGGCCTAGCACAATCCTGACCTCAGCTCAGCACCAGGCAACTGAGAAGCAGCACAGACCATCCTGTGGGTGGAACCTGTTGCTTCTCTTTAGGGAGAATGTCTTTGTTTTTCCCTACTCACAAGGACGTAGCTCAGTGCTGGAGAGTTCCGTGAGGGATAGCTTGGAGATGTCTCAGTGAACAGAGATAGGTGAACCCTCCCAGTTCCTGTCCTTGTTGCTCTTCTTCCTCTCCTAAAAGTGGGAGAAAAGCCTCATATTCTTTTCCTGTCCTTGCTGCTCCTCCTCCCCTCCTAAAAGTGGGAGAAAACCCTCATGTTCTTTTCCCCGTGGCCTTTTCTTGGAAAGCTTTTGGAGATGGTCCCTCTCAATCATGGGTATCAGCAGCGTCTGCTGTTCTTCCTTGTGCTGAGGGACACATGGAGCTGCTTGTTCTTCCCACCAWGGCCTCTCCCTGCCTTTCCAAGAGCCATTCTCCCTGGCAGGGATGCTCACCCTCTTTGGAGTGGGATTGCTCCTCATCCCAGGATGTTGGCAGCTCTGCCTGCACCCTCTTCAGCCCAACACTGTCTCTTTTAGACCCTGCTCTGGGTCTTTACTGAGGGAAACTGGCTTTTCCTCCCTGGGTTGGGAGTGGCAGCTCTTTGATATCCGTGTGGGAACACTGGGAGTTTTGAACCCTGGCTTGGCCCTACTGCCTGTAGCAGACCCAAAGGGAACTTTATTGAATCRCWYACTGGTTTGGGTTGGACAGGGCTTTTGCCCACCCCATTCCACCTCCTGCCATGGGCAGAGYCACCTTCCACTGTRSCAGGCTGCTCCAGCCTGGCCTTGGGCACTGCCAGGGATCCAGGGGCAGCCCCAGCTGCTCTGGGCACCCTGTGCCAGGGCCTGCCCACCCTGCCAGGGAACAATTCCTAATTCCCAATATCCCATCCAGCCCTGCCCTCTGGCASTGGYAGCCATTCCCTGTGTCCTGTCRCTCCATCCCTTGTCCCKAGTCCCTRTCCAGCTCTCCTGGAGCCCCTTTAGGCCCTMGCAGGGGCTCTGASCRCTCCCTGGAGCCTTCTCRTCTCCAGGTGAYCAATCCCAGCTCAGTCTGTCTCCTGAGCAGAGTCTTCAGCCCTTTAAGCATCAATGCAACTGAACTTCTCTGTGTGGGTGCAAGATTTGTAGGATTATTTTTGCCTTCAGTGTCCCTGCTCAGGTCTGCCTTCAATGTGCCTGGCTCCTAGCCTTGTTCTTTCTCTCAGACCCTATAAATATATATATGTGTGTATATATATATATATATATATAAATATTACATCTAATCCCTGAAAAATGTGCTTTTCCTTGTGTGAATGTCAACCCAGTGAGGCAGTGGCAGTGCAGATCCATCCTTTAGATCCCAKTCTGAGAGTCTGGTGGGGGATGAAGAGAGGCTTCTGTGCTCCCCATCTCCGCACCCCACCCACARGGCTGGGATGAAATGAACTGATGAGAGGGATGACTTCTCCCCRCATCATTAGGATGCAAGTGTTTGCTGAATGTGCCAGATGTTTGGCTTTCATTATCTGGAGGTTTTTTCCTTTCCAGCTCTAGTGAAAGGGAAGCCTGAGCAGGTCCAGCAGAATTCTAAACAGTTTCCTGTGTGAACGGAGAAAGCAGCATCCTTAATGAACTGCACAGAGTGACAGTGAGTCCAGCTAATGAATGCTGTGTCCCTGCTATTTTACAGAGATGGCCAAGTGATATTTTTTTTATTTAGGATTGCTGAATCTGTATGGATTATCCAAATCAGAAAGGCTTTCTTCTATTTTCAAAGTTTATTTTAAATATCTTCTGCTTTACAGTTGTATTTCTGAGCTATTCAGAACATCCTACAGTTCTCTGTGTGTTAACAGTTAAAGGAAGTGTCTTTACAAACAGTTCTTGTAATTACTCTGGAGAAATKCAGTGAACACCTCATAGCATTGGAATCTCAGAATCTTTTAGGCTGGAAAATCCCTGCCAGCCCATGGAGTCCCAGCTGTGCCCAGTGCCCACCTTGTCCCCAGCCCAGAGCACTGAGTGCCACCTCCAGCCCTTCCTGGGACACCTGCAGGGCTGGGCACTGCAAAGCTGCCTGGGCAGCCCCTGCCAAGGCCTGAGCACCCTTTSCATGCAGAAATTCCTGCTGCTGGCCYAGCTGAGCCTGCCCTGGCCCAGCTTGAGGCCCTTTCCCCTTGTCCTGTCCCTGTTCCCTGGCAGCACAGCCCGACCCCCCCTGGCTGTCCCCTCCTGGCAGGGAGTTGTGCAGAGCCACAAGGGCCCCCTGAGCCTCCTRTGCTCCAGGCTGAGCCCCTTGCCAGCTCCCTCAGCCCCTCCTGGGGCTCCAGCCCCTTCCCCAGCTCCGTTCCCTGCCCTGGACACGCTCCAGCCCCTCCAGGGCTCTCTGGCCARGAGAACTGGACACAGGACATGGGTGTGATCTCACCAGTGCCCAATCCAGGGGGACAATCACCCCCCTCTGGTAATGTTTTATTAAAAGCATTGGTTTTTGTAGAAGGAGGAGCTGCAGAACTCTGGGTTGTAACCATTTAGGACTTGCATGTTCAGCTGGATTGTGTGAGAAGTGAGTTACTGTGTTACCCGTGCCTGGAGCCCAAACCTACTGTTAGTAGGAATGACCGGAGTTGATTCAAATACAAGTTGCATCTTGCAAGAGATGAACCTTTAGAGCTGGCCTGTTGTTCTTCAGGATTCTGCTCTTCCAAGCTTGAGGGGAGCGCATGGCCAAAGCTTCTTGGAAGCAAGGAGATTATTGTGAGTGAGGCTATGGAATGGTTTCATTTGGAAGGGACCTTAAAGCCTTTCCTGTCCCACCCCCTGCCATGGCAGGGACACCTTCACTCCCAGGTTGCTCCAAGCCCATCCAGCCTGGATTGGACACTTCAGAGAGGGGGTACAATCTGGGATAAACCATTTGGAAAAATACGGGGATACAAAACAAAACTACTTCAAGTATTGCAAAGTATAAAAACACACAAACACAGGGACAGCCACAGCTTCTTTGCCTCCTCACAGGAAGGAATTTTTCCATCCTCTACTTCCACAAGCTTGGTGAGAGCGAGACACCGCGTGCGTTCCTTGAACAGGATCGGTGCCTTTCCAACAGGAGGAGAGCATGGCACTTCAAATCCTCTTTAAAAACATTTTCCCCCCATTGTACCAGCATGGCTTTGTCTGTGTGGGTCTTTAGAGAGCTGCTTGTCCCCCAGGAGCAGGGAAAACMGTGATATTTTGGTGTTGGCTGTACAGTACTGCTGTGTGGGGAGGTGCTCTCACCGCCTGTGATTTCTCCCCGTGCGTTCCACAGCGACAAAGGGAACTCAGRGGTGGCAGATTCATCCCTCGGAAAGCAAACTCCAGGGGATCAGTGTTCCCATTCAGTGCATCCTTTAGGGAGGGCTGCCTGGAATCACTGCAGTGCGGCACCATTTCTCCCCAKATAACTGGAGGAAATTAAGAGTACTTTGAAATATAACGTGTCAGAAAATGATGAGGCCTCCAGCAGTGTGAGTGCAGGAATCTTATCTGTGCCTGTCTCATAAGTCAGAGCTCCTGGAACAGCTCTCTGCAGTGTCCAGCCCAGCTCCTCAGTCTCCCAGACCAGCTTCATTAGGAACATGACATTTTAATGCACTCCAGTGGGTTTCCATAACTCGGATCAGATTGGGTATGAAATAGCAAATCAGTGAAGGTCACTTCGGTGTGGAGGTGACATTGCCAGGCCTGGATGTAATCCTGTGTGTCCCATGGCCTCACTGTGCCTTCTCCTCAGAAGCTCCTTAGTTTGGGTTAGTTAGGACCTCCAYTCCTTTTTGTTGGGAAGCTGCAACTCCAGAAAAAGTTGGACTCACTAATCTCAGAGGTCTTTCCCAACCTGTGATTCCATGAAGAGAATTCAGTCCTTCAGATTTTCCCCAAGACAGGTATGCAAGTGTTTGGATTGAACAAAAGCAGGAGGACACAAAGGGAAGGGCAATAAATATGAAAAGAATGGGAAGAAAGGTAAYTCTTGGAGGATGAGGGGAGAAAGAMAAGTTAAACCTGTGAATAAACACAAAAGCAGGCTGGGCTGCACGGATGAGTTTTATTCCTCCACAGAAACGTGRTGAGGTGCACAGCGTGTGGCTGCTGGAAGCTAGATGGGAATTGCCTGGAATTGGAATKATTTTGTTCATAATCTGTTTTGGAAATGACAGGAAAGCCATGGAGTTCACCCCATGTTCACAGCAATCCATTAGCCTTTTAACGCCATGTTTTGGAGTGTGTTGATTGTGTCCAGATAAGAAGTGGAAAGAAAATTTAGTGTTTAGTGTCCAATATATGTAATAAATGCTGGAGTATTTACTCRTGTCTGAGGGGAACTGAAAGAGGGTTTATTTAATACTTTGAAATCCATCTCTGCTATTGACCCAAATCAGCCAACTCYGAGTCCTCAAGTGGTTTTTAAGTATTAGAGTTAAAATATCAGATACAAAACCTTTCAGAAACAGCAAATGTTTTCTAAAATACYATAATTTTATATATATAATCTTTATTGCCATGTGATGTGCTTCTAACTTTGAGCAGCTTCTTCATGTGGTGCTCACACCTCTCTCAAAAATAATTTGGGAACTGGAGGGTTCTTTTTGTTTGGTGGAAGGAGAATTTTATTACTGATATTGGTTTCATGTACCAGCTGCAAACCCCAGGAAATCGGGGTTCATGTGTTCTCACAGGAATTTGGGAAAAAGAAGGATGGGATTCTGCATTTTGGAACTAATTAGTCCTATAAAATTAATGGAAAACTGTGTTTCTTGGAAAATGTGTATTATAGGAAGCACCATAACATCTGTTGCTCTCCATAAGAGGATTTTGGAGCAATTACTGCCATTTCTTTAAAAAATTATTCCCCTTCTGCTCAATTACTAACAGTGAAGTATCATTAAATAGACAAATTCCTTGAAATACAACTCAATGATTTTTAGTGATATTGAGGGTTTGAGAATATATAAGAATAAGGATGAGCTTAAGGGAAAGAAAAAGCCAATAAAACTGCAGTTTATTCTTACATGCCTCACACTTGTTATAAATTTCTGGCTTGCAGTTAATTCATCATATTCAGTGATCAATATTTTATAAAATAAACGGAGAAAAGCTGGAGCTCTGGCAAGTTTTAGAGAGGCCAACTAAATTTAAGGACAGAACCTGAGCGTTTATTGCAGGAATYGTTGCAGTATTTCAGAGCTCACTCTCAAGGAGGGACATAGAGCTTTTTTTTCTGAGATGTTTTACATTAATAGAAGCCATGAGTAGATTTAAATGATTGATTTAATATTACATCTTATGTACCTTGAAATGGAGTTATTTCTGTGATGAGTGCCGTTCATTCTTGCTGCATGGATTATTCCCAAGGTGTTGGTGGGTTTTGGGCGGGGAGGGAAGGGCTGGGGGCTCCTGTTGTTGTCTAAAGGGTAGGTCTGCAGTAAGTGTTGGCCCAGGGAGCATTTCAGAGCTCTTCCCCTGCTGTGAATCATCCCACTTARTGCTCTCCAAGGCTTTGCTTTGCTCCCAAAGGTTTTGTTATTGCAGCTGTTGGTGTTTTGTGTCATCCAGGCAGGAGAACTGCAGGGCAACCCTCCTCCAGGGCAGGTGGGAGTGCAGGTGGCTCCATGTTCTGTGCAGTTGTTTTCAATGGCAATACATTAAAAATTCCCAGAGAAATGAGGAACTCCGGGCTGCTGGGCCCGAGGTTTTGTGGAGCCTCTGCCCTCTTTATAGGAATAGCAGTGCTTCACCTTGAAAKCATTTCCCTTCTCAGCCTTTAGAGGCATTAGGCACTGATGGATTCTGTGCCCCAGCATTCCTATTGTRTCATCRAAACCCYGAGTAGTGCTGATGGAACTCCTGGTGTGATTCTTCCTCTTGCATCTCAGCATTTTTTATCCATTACTTTTATTTCTTTTGTGACTCTTAAAGAGTTTTGAAATGCAAGTAAATACTGCATCCTCCAGAGGAATGGAAATGTTTSTTTGCTGCTTCCCTGCTTATTGTTAGCTCCCATCCAGAGYGCCCTGGAGGGGCTGGAGCCCCAGGAGGGGCTGAGGGAGCTGGCAAGGGGCTCAGCCTGGAGCAAAGGAGGCTCAGGGGGCCCTTGTGGCTCTGCACAACTCCCTGCCAGGAGGGGACAGCCAGGGGGGGTCGGGCTGTGCTGCCAGGGAACAGGGACAGGACAAGGGGAAAGGGCCTCAAGCTGGGCCAGGGCAGGCTCAGTTTGGCCAGCAGCAGGAATTTCTGCATGGAAAGGGTGCTCAGGCCTTGGCAGGGGCTGCCCAGGCAGCTTTGCAGTGCCCAGCCCTGCAGGTGTCCCAGGAAGGGCTGGAGGTGGCACTGCAGGCACAGAGTTTGTGGMCATTGGGAGTGGGGCTGGGGCTGAGGCTCATCCCCAATGAGCTGCAGCTGTGCAGCCCAGGTGGCTGATATTGAAATTAATGAGCCATTAACGAGCCCAGGGGCACTGACCAATCCCACAGGAGCAGAGGGCACACAGGTGCAGTGCATCAACATGAGGGGATAAAAGGTTGGGCTGAAGAACAACCAAGTGCTGATGCTTGAACCTCTTCTGTGTAAGTTGCACCTTTGCTGTCAGTGGTGAGTTTTGTTTCCAAGGAAAAGGGCTGGAGTTCATGTCCAGGGCCTGTGGCCTGCTGGGCTGCTGCCTCCTGAAATTCAGCTGGTGCAGGATGTGTCCCCAAGCTGCACACCCCACACCTCGGGCTGCCCTGGCAGTGCCAGCACCTCCTGCAAACTGGGCTGGTGTGTGGGAAGAGTTTGTGGCATTGGAAGTGGGGCTGGGGCTGAGCCTCATCCTAATTGGTTACAGCTGTGAGAAGCAGGTGAGCAGCATTGAATTAATGAGCCATTAACGAGCCAGGGGCACTGACAATCCCACAGGAGCAAGGGCACACAGGTGCAGTGCATCAACATGAGGAGAATAAGGTTGGGCTGCAGCACAGGAGGGCAGTTGCTTGCAGCCTTCTGAGGTGTTGGGTGTTACTTGTTGAGCAGATGCCTGGAGCTTCTGACCTGTAAGGTGTTACTGTGTGGGGTGAAGCTTTCTGAGATTGTTTGGTGACACTCTGTGTATTGTGGCTGTCTCAGTTGTGTGCATCTGCTGTGACAGGCCTCAGAGCTCTGCCTGGGGACAAGTGGGCATTGGGCACAGGGTGAGTCAATGGCTGGGAGGGATTTTCCAACCTAAAAGATTCTGTGATTCTGGGTTGGTGTATGAAGTTTCAACTGAAGGATGGTTGGAGGCATCTGCAATGTCAGTGGTGACTCTCACAGAGAACTTAGTCTGAGCTTATTCCAAAATCCACCCCTGCCATGGCAGGGACACCTTCCACTGTCCCAGGCTGCTCCAAGCCCCAAAGTCCAGCCTGGCCTTGGGCACTGCCAGGGATCCAGGGGCAGCCCCAGCTGCTCTGGGCACCCTGTGCCAGGGCCTGCCCACCCTGCCAGGGAACAATTCCTAATTCCCAATATCCCATCCTGCCCTGCCCCTTGGCAGGAAGAGGATTTTTATATCTAAGGGTAATAAATCATTGTTTTGGAAAAACACCTTTTCAGGCCAATTTCAAGGACGTTAGGCTAATCCTGTGTTAAAAGTGCACCTCCCATTGGTTCTTTAGCGTTGACTGATGGAGCATTCTCAATAGAAGAATGTTCCAATGTAGCATTCTTGTTACAAGCAAGAGGAATGTGSGCTCTTGCTGTAAATGACAACCTTCATCAATCTGACTATGCAATTTATCTAATTACAGCTGCAGCTTATTAGGTTTTTTTAGGTAATCCTTTAAATTAGGTCAGAAATAATTTTGYTGATGTCTTTCAAATGGAATTTTGTTTCCTTGCTTAGAAAAACAAGGGGCTCACAAGTCCCATGAGCTGCTCTCAGTTATTCCTGTTGCATTTCCATGTGTTGAAGCTCCTGAGAAAATMTGATACATTTATTTTTAAGGCAATATGCGTTGTTTCAAGCACTATGCCCTGTATTTACATGAAGTTATGGAGCAAATTTTCTATCTGGACGTTGTCAGGTGGCTTTGAGGCTCACAGTGGAAGCAGGTGGTTAAATCCTTGTTCTGTATCTGTGCACAGCAATCTGAGAAGCTCATTTGGTAATCCTTCTGTTCCTGAACTCTTTCTTTTGTTGTTTTTTCCCTCCAAGGGGTTTCTAATTTTGCAGGATAATTGTTTTGATGAATTTAGTAGGGTCTCATCCAAGGGGGGAGTGAGGAGGACACAGCAAGGATGGCAGCAGGCATGGCGCCTCCCTCTTCACCTCGTGCTCCCCTCTCTTCTCTTTTTCCAAATTCTCTCCCTGAGGTGATTTTAGGCTCCAACAACAGCTTTTGCTTCCTTCCAGGATCTCAGTGCAGTTCATGCAATATACAGCAGACTCCTATTTATAGCCATGCTATTTTTCCTGGCTGGATCTGAGTGCAGATTTCCCATCTCAGCACTTTGGATCRCCAGCTCCCCTTCTGCCTCTCTAGGAGCTGGTTTTGGTGTTGCTGAGCCCTGTCTTGGGCTCCCACCTGAGAGCTGGCTGCAGTCATGGGAATACAACATTGAAACCCCAATGCAGAGGCTCCTTCCTTTGCTTACTTTCAGTCATATTTGTGTTTAACCCAATTTATTTGGGTTTTTTTTTCCCCCCAAAGTGAGTCTGCAMGTGCTAATCACAACATCCTGCAGTAGTGAATCCTCCCCTGGGGTACAGACACTCTCATCCTCCCCCTAATTAGTTCTGAAATTCAAACAGTGCTGCAAGAAGCCATGGCTGGGGTTACCACAAGCTCACTTTTCCCTCTGTGTTACTCAGACAGTGGGGTTTGCATTTAAAGGAGAGGGAAAAAAAGAAAGGAAAATGAAATAAACCCTATGGATGCTGCTGCTACAGCATCTTGTCTGTGAAATGATGAAAGTTGCACATCTTTTGGCTCTTATCCAACCTGTTGGTGGAATTGGAACATTTTTATCTGTCCTGTCACTTGTTTAATTTAGGAATTCTGGCTTTTTTTTTGGTCAGGTGTTGATGTCACATAGGAAGCAGGTGTTTCAGTAAATCCTGTTTTGGCAGGAATTTCTCTTGAAGATCCAGCCATGTGGAGTRGTGTTTATTTTGGTGTTTCTGAGACCACTGAGCACTTAAGTACCAATTGATTTTGGGCTGGGTGCTCAAAGATTTCTTCTCAGAGAGATGGCTGCATGTTCCCTGGAGTTTTTGCCGTAGGTGATCTATAAATTCTGGAATTTCCTTGTCATTTTGTAGCCTGGGATTAGCACAAGACCTGGGTCACCTCCCTGAGGTCACTCTGCTTCCTCTGCTGGGGCTGTTTAGGTTTGGAGTTGTGTATATTCTTTGTGCAAACCAATTTCCACGGGTAGGGGTGGGGTATTAATTGTAGCCTGAGCCTCAGGTGCTGCCCAGCTCTTCCCAGTTTGATYATTGGAGTTGTTGCTGGGAAGAGCTTTGGAGCTGGGAGTGAACCAAACCTTTGTGGTGCCATTCATATCAAAATATCAGTTTTTGTACTGCCTGCCCCATCAGGACTAATATAAATTATACTTTGCAATCCATTGGTTTAGGGACTGTCAGAGTCTTCCTCACCAAACATCACCTGCCAGTTTTCCAGCCCTCATCGTCTGTGGATCACTGCCCAGTAGGTGGTGATGCAGTTGCATACTGGGTTAATCCTAAATTTTTCCAAGGTTAGCACTTTGGAGTGGTATTTTTAAAATGAGAGTTATTTAACAGSCTGTTAAATGTTAGTTTTAGTCTGCAGAGCAGCAATATTGCTTAATCAGTMGCTCTATAAATTAATGAAGGCTTGATCTTTTCCCATTCTTGATARGTTGCTTTTAGTAATCCCATTAATTCCCAAAGGCTGGGAAGAAACAAATTACAGCTTTTCAGGATTTATGGGTTTGACATTTTGCAAATCCTGCTTTGTGTTCTTGTGTTTTTGGACAGAAGTTGTGACTTCTGGGAAACTCAGTGATTCACTGYCAAATTCCAAATAAACCCCAAGTTGCCCTGGGGTTGTGGTGAGGACTCTTTTGGTGRTTTTCTCTGGTTTCTGAGCTCTTCAGGTGCTCAGCAGCTTCTAATAATTGGGTAGTGAGAATAAAGCAAACATCAGCATTTTCATTGAAGTCCAGATTTCCAGAACTCCTTGCTTTTTAGGGACTGGGCCTGACTCCCATGCAGGCAGCTGAGAAAATGAGAAGCTGCTGCTTGGATATTARGAAGGAAAATCCAGATTAAATTGTTTGTGCACGTTCCCCACTGGAACAAATATGAGCCTTACTGGGAGGATTCACCTGCTGAACTCCAGGAATATTTTGCAGCATGAATTAGGTCAGGAATACACCACAGAGTCAAGCAGGGAATGCTTGGGGGGCTTTATAGGGGAAATGTGGCAGYGAAAATTGCTCCCTCAGCCTTTTGSRAGGSTGAGGCAGGAGCTGAATACAKAGGTTTAACAYGGCTGAGCTTAAATCCCAGCTCTTTAAGGCCTCAGACTTGGTTGTGGGAGTGAAGTGGCAGACAGGTGATGCGCTCAGAAGTGAATTAATGTCCCAAATGTAAATGTTGCCATTTGTCAGAGTGATTATCTTGTCTTCTCCTTGTAAAACCAACAAGATGCTTTAAAAGGCTTTGGGGAAAAGCCCAGAGGGGGAAACTAAAGGCAAACTTGCCATCCATGCTTTTCAGTGCTGTCAAAGCAACATCRGAGCTTRYCATCCACCCTTCAGGGTTTTTTTTGGGCAGCTTATTCCTCTGGTTTTGTCTGCTGAGAGTTGATTCTTCTGGCTTCTAATTTTCTTGGTCAGTTCCTGCAGGTTTMAAAATGTATTTTAAAGGAAAGGGACTGAGCAGGGAATAAAATGAGTGACTGTGAAGGGCAGGTTTGTGTCTTTGGAGAGAAACCTGATGGGCCAGGTGAGAATGGAATGACAGAAACCGGTGGCACCTTCACTCTCCTCCTCTCCCAAAACCCCTCAACCAGCAGGAATGTGCTGGAAAGTTTGGTAGGGCTCTGTCTGTTCAGCTGTGGGAGAAGGAGGACAAAGTCTGATGTCTTAATATTAAAAGAAAGATGCTTAAAGCATGAGTTGTAAACCTGAATTACTTCTGCAAAGAGGATTTTTTAAAAACTCCGCAAGTTTGGGTTCCTGCTGAAGTGTGGGGTTTGCTCTGATGGGTAAGAGAAAGAAGTGGCAGCCTTTTAAAAGAGATTTTGCCTCTTGATTTTATTGTGCATGAGAAAATTGGGGAATGTGAAGTGTTGAAGTGAAGTTTGAAACACTGCTGTGCTTATCTGAGTTGAAATTTTAAGGGAAGAGTAGAATTTCTACTTAGAGTAGTTCCTACTCCTGTGAAAAGTGATAAGTTCCCAGTTTCTGTATTCAAATCTTCTTGGGGCTTTTAATTTTTGTGTGTGTGATGGTGTGAACAGAATCTAATTRAAGTCTTAGAAATGTAGGTCTGTGTTATCTGCTGTTTTCCTAAGATCTGCTGTGTTATTTGTTACTCTAGCATGTGGCAATCAGCCTTTGGAATACAAATGCAGAATTAAGCCCAGCTTAATTTGCATTTAGAATTGATAAATGTTGCTCAAGATGCTGCTTAAAAAACAAAAAGGAAACGGCAAACCCTTTTGACTCTTTCCCCTCCCATCCTGAAATTGTAGTGCTCAGACTTCAAAGCAGTTTGGACTCCACTTCTAATGAGCAAAATGAGATTGTTTCCTAACTTGTTTTTTCCTTCAGTTGCAAGCATGTGTTTGTTTGGTGGTTGTTTTTTTGGTTTTTTTTTTTTAATTGGAGAATTGCAGAAGCAATTAAACAGTGCCTTTTCTCTGGTTTTTGATGTTCCTATCTCATGCAGCTGAAATTTGGGTCTCAGAGCAGGTTTGCTGTGGATGTAACTTAACAGAGAGCTTGTACAAACTATTTAGAAAAAAGAAATAAATTCAAGTGAGTCTCCTAGCTAGTGCTTTTTCTGCTTGCAGTTTGATTAATTAAAAAATTGGTTTAAAGCCAAATCACTGCATCCTGTGAAAAATATTTTCTCCAGTCTTAGTGGATTTTAAAATAGTTTTCCCACACACACACACACATTTGAGGGGGACAGATGTGGCTTTGATGGGTTTTTAATGACATTAATTGAAATGTTTGRATTTGGGATGGGTGAAATTTCCCTCTTGCTGGGCTGGAGCAGCCCTGGACCTCAGGCTTCACTTGGGTGGATCTGAGGAGTGTGGAGACAGGTGTTGCTGGAAGCATCAGTGTGTAGGTGAGTTTCAGTGGCATTTCATGTAGATCTGAAATATTGGGGAAGCCCAGCTATGARTGGGGTCTCTGTGATTGCAGATGGAATCAACAGCAGAGACTTGGAGTGCAGTGACTGGGAGATTTTTAGGGGTTGCAGTGGTACCATGGTTGCTTCGAGTCCTTGAAAAGAAGAACAACTTGAATATGGGGGTACAGAGGAAGAGAAACTTCCAGTGCTTCTCTGGGAATGCTGGAGTCTGCAGAAGTTCAACAGCAGCATGTAGAGCTCTGTAGAGCCCCCATGTGTATAAATCACCCCAAAGCACAGCAGGGCAATTCAGCAGTGTTGAGTTTGCTCAGAGAACACCATGAGACTCTTAGAAATGTGTGTTCATGAGAGGAGAGAGCTGCAGGAATGTCTCTAGGTAATTAGGTGAGTCTTAGATAACTCACACCAAAATGTGTTCTGGGAGTGCTTTTCAGACCTGCAGCMCTCAGACAACAGCACCAGATGGTGAGGTAATAGGAGAAAATCTGGCCTTGTGTGCCTGGAAGGCTGGATTGTGTCCTGYAGGAAATGCAGTCTGCTCAGTGCAGCATATGTGTGTTTATAAACATCACCCAGGCTGTGCCTGATGGCAGGGCTCATTCCCAGCTCCAGCCCAAGTGCCTCCTCTGGGAAGGGCTCAGGCAGCTCAAGGTTTGCTTTAAAAATGAAAAAAAATCCTTGGTTACTTTGGCATTGTGCTGTCTACTGGCTTATCATTTGCCAAAGGGTTAATTGATGTTCTAAGTCTTGAGTGGTTGATGCACCTGCTTTCCTCCTCAAGTGCCATAAATATGAGCCTAAATCTGTTGAGCACATTAAAAGAAACAGCAATGAATTAATCCAGAATTAATATTCTTGTTGTGAACAGAGCTTTATTTTGCTCTTGTGGGCTTCTTAAGTGTGTGCACCCTGATTTCTCCAAACAATAACTGCATTTATACTCCTCATTTTTCATGCATGGGTTATTGCTTTGTTGTAGGCAAACTTTATTAGTCATATTAATAAGAGGACAGTTTTGAAAAGGACATGAAACTTATTGAACCGATTTGTTTGTTCTGGGTTTTTTTTTTATTGTATTTTAAGGTATTGACTTGCAGTTATACTGTATTTTTATTTGTTTGCCCTTTACTTAATAGTTTGGCATTAGCATCAGCATTGCCAAAGTCAGCAGCTGGGTGGATTTAACCCTTGGCTTCAGGCTTTCGGGGTTTTCACCTTGTTGGCCTCCTGTTTTATTTCTATTCTTTAAAAATAAAACCCCAAACCCTTGGTGGCCCCTTCTTTCTGCACCTGCTTTCAGCAGCTGGGTTGAGATCTTCATTACAACATTAACTTTTGAGGTCAGCTAAGAATTTCTCATCCCTTTCTGGAGGCAAGGCACAGGTCTGGGACCTTTTCACAGAGGTSAGGAGGCTGCTCTGCTGATCCATACCACCAGAGGTGTGTGCTTGCCTCCTGGGTCTCATTGATTCCCTCAGGTTTCTCCAAGTGTCTGGAGTGTGGGGCTTTTTCCCCTCCCCACTTTCTGTTCCTCCATTGCTTCCTGTAAGTAGATTTGGGTTTTCCTGCTCTTCTGTCAAATTTCTCTGAAGCCAAAACTCACCTTAAGGCCTTGCAGGTGCTGCTCTTGAGCCCAATTTTTGCAGGATTTTTTTTTTTTTTTTTTCAGTTTTGAGGACTTGGCCAGTTCTTGCTCTTCTCAGGCTGAGTCTGTGGACTGGACATGTTGGTCTGAGATGTGGGAATTCAGGAATATGAAGATTGCTGGGTGAACTCAGGAATTCTACCACACACATCCATGATTTTTGGGGAGGAAGGTGGTTAGAGTTTGTCCTGCTCTTGCAGAGTTTTCCAAGCTAATTCAGGCTTGGAGCATCTGCAGCAACACAGGCTCAGCTACCAATGCTTCAGGTGGGGTGGCTTCTGCTTTGCTTACAGTAARTGTCACCCCTGCCACTGAAGGGTTCCCTGTTTTCCCCACAAATTCCCACCACTGGTTTGGAGCTGGAGTGTCCAATGTGCTAGCTTTGGTTRATGGCTAAAAAAGAGAGATTGAAATATTGTTCTCTAATGAGATAAATTGGGATTTGGCTGAGGTTGGAAATGAACTGTGAAATCCGTGTAGATTGGATGGGTTCATCCATCCCCCTCCAGCATTCCACAGAAACCTAATTAGTGCCTTTAAAAAGGAACATAATTTCCTCTGTTACTTTAATCAGGGGGTTGGTTTTTTTTGCTTTTACTGGGAATAACAGGTTGTGAAAAGGAAATACCCATACCAGCGTTGTCTTGGATTTTATTTTGCACAAACCTAATTGAATCTGCTAATTTAAATCTCATGCAAGGAGGCTGGGGTAATAATAGTCCTCCTGCAAACTGTGTGGCAGAGCCAGCTAGGATTTGTGGATTTGTTGTTTGGATCCTCGTCCTTGTGGAAGTAAGGTGCTGTTCCAGGAAAGGCAGAACCAAAAAAACATTTTTTTTCCCCAGCTCCCATCTGTTGGTTTTTAACATGGTTTTATTGATGCACTTCTTCAAATAGCATCTTGTGTTTGCAGTATGAAGTTGAGTCACCATCCCTGCAGGGATTTTAWAGCAGTGTAGATGTGGCCTTGGCAGTGCTGGGGGAAAGGTTGGACATGATGGTCTTTGAGGGCTTCTTCAAACTGAGCCATTCTGGGAGGTGATGCTCTAAGGATGCTAAAAACTCATGGTTATTTGAAAGAAAAGGTCATTTCAGGGGAAACCTTTGGAGTGGCTGTTCCTCCCACCTGTAGAAATGGATGCCATGCTTCCTTCTCATCACAGATCCTGCTTTTCAGGAGTTTTGTTACAGCTGTTCAGGTTGTTGTTACTTTCTTCTTCTTATTTTGTAGTTCTCTGTTTCCTTATTGTATGTTTTCCATCTACCTTAATTTTCCTYTAAATACTGGTTCTTCAAGTTACATCTCTTAGTGAATTTGGTCCTTTTTTCTTTTTTTTTTTGTGTAGAGTGTCTGCCTAATGCACATTTGGGTTAKTGCACTTCTGGAAAGGTTCTCATGTCTCTGGGAGCTCTCAGCCATGGTGACATCTCTTGCTTCAYATTTTGGGTTGATGTGGTTTTGGGTCTATCTGCCCTGACTAGAACGTTTCTCTTGTTTTAAGGCTTCTGGCTTTTATAACTTTACCAGTAAGGGGACTTGTAAAAGAAGGGAGGGGAAGAAAATACAGGAGTTATTTTTAGGAATATGCCATCCCTTGGAAAAGCAGCTGTCCACCAATGTACAATCACGTGCAWTAACCTCAGATTGATCCAGATTTGTTTCCCATGGGCTCACCACCRCAGGAGGGGRCAAGGCCAGGCTGGATGGGGCTTGGAGCAACCTGGGGTAGSMGAAGGTATCCCTGGGGTGGAACTGGATGAGTTTTAAGYTCCCTTCAACCCYAACCAGTCTGTGTTTGCATAATATCACGTGTGTGAGATAAGAGGAACAACTGCATTTTTGAGTGGAGTTGATGTTCCCTGCARGAAGAGCAGAGGCAGGTCCAAACTTTTCAGTATTTTCAGGAAAGGGAATGCAAATGTCATACTCTGTAGTGTCTCTGAGGGCTCATTTGCTGTTCCTGTAGATAATGCTCAAATTATCTACAGAAATCTAATGATCATTCTTAACACAAGCAAATACATACACCAGCCACTGCAATGTAGGAGAATTTGGCAGGAGGGGATTTTTTGTGTTCATCAAAAGCACATCTCTTCCAGAAGGACAATAGTTTGTGGATGAAATGGGTTGGTYCTTGTGGAGGGGTGTAAGATCTGTTCCTCTCTGCTGTGTCTGTTCTTGGCTTMGTGTGAGTGTACAGAGTGGGTCTGYACCTGTACCTTGCATTTAATCAGAAAACCCAACCATCAGCTGCTTTATAGCTCTCATTTCCAGTTAATGTTTTGGGATAGATGTATCACCTGGTAAATCTGCAAATAAAGCAAAGCTGCTCCTTGTGCAGATGGGGAAAGCTCAACTAAACCTAAACACAGTGCTTCAGATTATTGTGTTAAAAGAACCCTTTGGGCAATGARCCACATCCCCAAAATCCACAAACATTTGCTGCCAAGAGAAAGCTTTATCTTTGAAATTTTGCTGGTTGAAAATGCTGCATCTCCTCTCTCAATAATACTTGTGAATGTAAGATTGATAAATACAGTAGGTGCATATTAGAGGAGAAATGGTTGAAACTAGAGATGAAATGGAAGGGATTATCCTTTAACAGGGTCTGTATGTAATTTACACATGTTAACACTCTTGGAGAGGGAGAGACAGATTCCCAGAAACAAAGACATTTATTAATTTCAGTGGTTGTTTTTTTTCCTTGCAGCCTTTGGAGGTTTGATTTGGTGCAGTGGTGACAGTCTTGTGTTGRTCATATTCATGAGCTGCCTCACTGGGAACGCGTTCAGACAGCCTGAATTATCTTCTCTCTGAGCATTGTGTTGTGGTGGGGCTTTCTCTAAAGCCCTCACTCCTTAATGCTCACCAGGAGAGAGAGTTGTGTTCCTTCCTCACAGGATGCCAGTGTGTGTGAGGCTGCAGGAGCTGAGTGGGCACCTGGTGTCCCCTCCCTGCTCCAGCAGGGCCATCCCAGAGCCCAGGGCACAGCACTGTGTGCACCCAGCTGTGCCCCAGCCCCAGGCAGGAGAGCCCCCAGGCTGTGTGGGCAATGTGCTCAGGGCTGGGCAGTTGCCCAGGGGCAGAAGTTGTGCCTCCTGTTCAGGGCAATTGCTGGGCTCAGGCCCTGCCCGTGGCTCTTGGTTTGCCATTGCTGCGGCCCCGGAGCAGAGCCTGGGCCCTGCTCTTGCCCCTCCCTGCAGCCCAGGCCAGCCAGGCCTGAGGGCCCCTCTCAGCTGGGCTTCCTCTGCAGCTGAGACAGCCCCAGCTCCCCTCAGCCTTGCCTGGCACCCACATGCTTCCAGCCCTTGCTTCAGCTCCAAGGCAGCTTCCTGCCCTGCTGTGCTCAGCATTGCAGAAGCTGGAACACACACTGCAGAGGTGCCTCCAGGGCTGCCCCAGGGCCAGGATCCCTTCCCTGCCCTGCTGCCAATGCTCTGCTCTGCCCCCAGGCTCCCCTTGCCTCCTTGGGCTGGACACTCTTGCTGGTTTCAGGGACAGCTCGTGTCCCCAGGACACTCTGCTTGGTTCAGACAGCTAAGTGTCCCCAGGGACACTCTGCTGGTTTCGAGGGACAGCTCGGGTGTCCCAGACACTCTGCTGGTTTCAGTGGGATACAGCTCGGTGTTCCCCAGGACACTCTGCTGGCACAGGCGGACAGCTCGGTGTCCCAGGACACTCTGCCGGCTCAGGACAGCTCGTATGTCCCCCAGGTCCTTCCCCACAGATTCTGCATCCGAGCAGCTCCCCCAGCCTTGTGCTGGTCCAGGGCTGTCCCTGCCCATCTCAAGGACTTTTCCTTCTGCTCCTTCTCTTCCTCAAGCCTCCTGCACCCTGATGGAATAACCCCTGTATGGGAATGCTGGCTGCAGGATCCCCATCTGTGATTGATGGCAAAGCAACAACAAACTAATGACYAAAACACAACCTTATGATACACCTCACCTTCATCTCTGTTGTCCTSTACCTACATTTTGGATTTCTTAGTGTCGTATTTTATCTGTGGAAACCCAGAAAATAGCTCCCTTTCCCTGAATACTCAGAATATTCTATTTTTCTGAAAAAGCTCTTTTGGTTCTTTCTTCCTTCATGCATCCTGTGTGGGGATTTATACTGAATCTGAATGTGCTGAGTTTTCCTTTTGTTTTTTGTTTTTTTCCCTTTAGTGTTTTGCTTTGAGATGCAGAAGTAAAAACACCTGGGATATTTTCCCTCTCTGAGGGTTTTTTCCCCCTCCAGTGTGTTTTGCTGTTCTGTATATTTAGGAAAAACTGGATCACAGTAGTAGAGACCTGRAGTTCATACAACTTTGGCTGGGACAGTTTCAGTGAAAATGCTTCTGGACACAAATATTTACTGCTGCAAGGGTTGTAGCTGTAGCTTGACGTGGGTTTATGAAGCAAGTTGTYTGTGTCAGTAGTTAGTAAATAAAGAGTAGCAGTGTATTGGGTGGAATGCATAAAGAAAAGCAGGAATTTTGGCCACTGGGTTATAGCTGCTGAGAGGATTTTCCCCTTTRTTTTCTTTTTAGCTGTGTCAAAGGTTTCTGTGATATTYGGGMMTTTTTTGGTGTTTGGGMTTTTTTGCTCCCTGCCTGCTGGTTTGTTGTTTATCATTCCTTTTTATGATTTGATTGGTAACTTTGCCAGGGGAAATAGCAAAATTTTTCCAAGGCTTCCCTGTAGAACCCTGTATTAATGCATAACAGAGGCAGCAATTTATTGGTGGTTTTTATTACCAACAGATAGGTTCTGCTCAAAACTGGGCCTTGGTTTTCTGCCCTTTACCCCTCCTACAGATGAACCTTCAGCATGTTATTCCTGGACTGTAATTAAGGAAGAACAGAATCCTGGTGGCTGTTCCAGGCTTCCTCCTGCCTTCCTTTTGAGCTAACCAGGCTTTTATTCCTGGTTGGAATCACTGATTGCCTGTCATCTATCTGCCTCCAGCAGCTCTGGTGGCAATTCTTGGCTATTTCAGGATTCCCTAAATGTCCTTCAGGTCAGGTAAACGTCCAATAATTGGGAAGATGGAGTGGGTTTGCTGCAGTCCTTGTTTGCCAGGCTCATCTGGGTTGTTTAGGTGAGGAGGAGCTGGAAATTGGGCTGCCTAAATMAGAGGGTTGATGGATATGAAAAGGGTGAAGAACCAGGTGGAAGAGGCAAATGGGAACATTGGAAGCCCCTTGTGAACACCTGGGTGTTTCACARTGTTGCTCTTATTCAAAGCTAAAATGATATTTTAATAATAAAACTTTTACAAGAAGAGCTGTGGAGCTCCAARACACTTTACACAAGCAGAAAAAGTAATTAGCATGATGGTCTTTTTGGTGGAGTTTGATTTTTTATTTTTTTTTTTTGGTGCTTGAGGGCCGCATTCTTGCAGTCAAATGTGGAATCAAATAAAATGACTGCAAGTCAAAATTGTTGATGTTGAAATTAAACAAGCTGTAAATATTTGACTGAAGGTAATCAACTGTTGACAAAAATTAACAAGGGATGTTATCAATTTTCCCTAGCTTTGAAACTATTTTTAACTGTAAATCTTTGTCAAGCATCTTGTGCTTGAGCCACAGGAGTTACTGTGGGCATTGCTTCAGCAATAGCTTTGGGATTTGTATTTTTTAAATTGTTTTGTGGTCTTTTTTTGTTGTTGTTTTTTTTTTTTGTGTTGATGGGTGGATCATATTTTGATGAGATGAYGAAAACAAAGATTTAGCTGAGGTATTAAATTATCAGGGTGCTGTGAGGGCTGAGAAGCTAGAGGGTAAATAAGGTTTGTAGGGCTGTGCATGATAAATCAAATATGATAATGAATTCTAGATTCAGAAGGGAAAAATAATACACAGTTTGCATGATAATGCAGGTCATAAGGAGTACTTTTACTTTCAAATGTTGATTAGTCAAGCAGTTTTTAAAAATMATGTTGCATCCGTGTTTGGGAACAGCTTGTCAGCATCTGTTTAGGGTTTGTTTCATAATTTCTCCAAAGGGATGTCAAATGGAGGAATTCTGTTGACTAAATTACTGCAGGGCTATTAGTTATGCTCTTGAAATATATTATTACAAATGTAAATAATAGTCATCAGCTACAAGTGGATTGCTCCTCTTACAGGCTGGCTTATTAAAAAAATACAAGTTTGTGGAACTGCTCTGAATTTTCAACAGAAAAATTGGGCTGGTTTTGTGTTTTCTGTGGGGAGGTGTGGGACATGGTCAATGATTGTGGCAGACGACAGAGGAGGGACCAGCATTTTTCCCTTCATGGCTCTAATTCTTCCTTCCTTTTCCTCCACTGAAGCAACATTGCCCTCATGAAACCTTCCAGCCTTTTCCAGCCTCTGAGTTCAGCCACTTTTCCTGCTGTTTTCTGGCAGGCTGAGTGGGAGGCTGTTCTGGTGGCTGAAGTTTGAGGAGTGAACATGGAATTAGAGGGGTTTTGTCAGACATGGACAGTTTGGCTTAGGAACTCACCTGAGCCTTGTTGGGCTTATCTTCTCTCAAGCTGGTCTGGCAGGGTGAGGTCCCTATGAGCAGACCCAGGTGGCTCTGGTTAACTGGGTGGTGTCCTGTGGTCCCTGCTGCTGGCAGGCACCAGGACAGCTTCTCTCAGCTCTAATTCTTCCTTCCTTTTCCTCCACTGAAGCAACATTCCCCTCATGAAACCATCCAACTTCTCCAGTCTGATTCAGCCACTTTTCCTGAGTTTTTCTGGCAGGCTGAGGGGCGGAGGATGTTCTGGTGGTGAAGTCTTGAGGATGTGAACATGGATAAGATGGGTTTTGTCCTGACATGGACCAGTTTGGCTTAGGAACTCACCTGAGCCTTGTTGGGCTTCATTCTCTCTCACAGCTGGTCTGGAAGGTGAGGTCCCATGAGCAGACCCAGGTGGCTCTGGGTTACTGGGTGGTGTCCCTGTGGTCCTGCCTGCTGGAGACACAGGAGACATGTCTCTCTCCAGCTGAGCAGAGAGCTCAGGGAGCAGATGTGCCTCAGGTGAAACCACTCAGTTTGTCCCCTTTGGCCACACTTTGTTTTGGGCTGAGCTTTTTTTTCCTTCCTGAAGCATGCCCAGGAGAAGGGATGGGTTTGGACACCTTGCCCTGCATTTTCCCTCACCACTGGACACCTTGGTGTGTATGGGATGTGCAGAGCAGGGCCAGGGAGGGGGATGAGATCCAATGCTAGGAAAGGTCCTGCTGTTACAGCTGTGATTGCCCCCAATCTCCTTGATGAAAATAAGCCAAGCCACATTTGCTGACTCTCCAGCCTTTCCAGCCAGTTCTTTCTGAATCATCAGCTTTCGAAAAGAGCAATGGAAATTGTGCAAAGTTCTGGCTTTCACAAATAATCATCTTCAAGTGGGACAGTTGTCATCTCTATTCKCTCTCAGAATCACAGAGCAGTTGGCAGTGGAAGGGACTTTGAAGTCCATCCCATCCCACCCAGTGCCATGGGCAGGGACACCTTCCACTATCCAMGTTGCTCCAAGAACRTTTATCTTTGAGGATAGCTAAAGATGTGTCTCAAGTGTTGGCTTTTCCACTGCTCTTGAAATTATTTTTGGCCAGAATTGGAAGCAGGTTATTTTGTGAATTGTTTGTTGAGGAAATTGTACATTACAACTTCTTGGCCTGCAGTTTGTTCCATGGGAAGATGTCGGAACAACCGGGACCATGGAATTGGATCCAACTTCTTGGGAGTCAGATCATCTCACTGTGGTTCTTTCACCCACTCTTGTGCCCCTGTGAGAGGAAAACCTCTTGGTTTTCCAGCTGCTCAGTGGAGCCTGCTCTGCAAAGAAAATCTTCCTTATGGTGCCTGTTAAAAAAATCAGACAATGTAGTATTCCATGRCTGCTCAGAAGAAACTGGTGTGTCTCATCTCTGCCTCTCTGCAGGGTTTTCAAAGAATCATGACTCACAAGGATCATCCAAGTCCAGCTCCTGGCCCTTATTGCCTATGACAAGTTTCCAGAATTTTTTTTTTTTTGTAAATATCCAGTGTGAAACAACTGACTGCAGAAGAGGGTTTTTTTTTTGTTGTTGTTGTTTCACTTTCTTTCAGATCTGTCATTCAGTGCTTGCTCARCTCCAAGACAGATTTAAAACTAAAGAAATCCAGAGGGGTGTTCACCTTCAKCTTTGGGAACACCTGGATGGTTTTTACTTAAGCCTGAAAATCCCCTTTTGAATTCCTAGCAATTGCAAACACTAAAAATGTTTCCAACTTAGAGCAATATTACTTTGAATTGTTTTATTACTGGACTCAAAAAAAAAAAAAAGATTGTGGAACTCATCTGAATCTTCAGCAGAAGAATTGRGCTGGTTTTGTATTTTTTGTGTGAGGGCAAGCTGGAGGTGGTGCCTGGTCAGTGATTCTGGTGGAGGACAGAGGAGGGACCTGCATTTTTCTCCTCATGGCTCTCATTCTTTTTTCCTTTCTCCCCACTGAAGCAACATTCCCCTCATGAAACCTTTTGGATTTTTCTTCATAACAATAAACTGCAAAATGCAGTAAATTCTCTTTTCTCTCTGCCCTCACTTGGTGGAATAAGGTGATTCCAGTCTTTTAAGCTCTCAGTATTTTACCCACACATGGCACTGGGGAGATTCTTGYGTTTGGGGAGGCAAGGGAGGAGTGACTAATTTTTGGAGCACTGAACACTTCTCTTGTCCTTTTCAGTGTCTGCAGGGACTCAGGGCGAGATCTTTGCATCAGGTGGTGGGTGGTACTTCAGACAAAGTCAYGGAGTTACATTTTCTTAATTGCTTCTGATGATTCAGCCTGGAACATGAATCACCCTGGACACAGAGCTGGATGTTTCCAGGGTAGTAAGAGCCAAGTAATTTTATTTTGCCCCAGAGGCTAAATTGATGTCCAGATCACGTTCAATCTTTAATTTTTTTTTTTTCACACTCCCAACTGTTCATTTTTCTTGTTCTGACAGTTTTATTTASTGGGAGCCTAAAAGGTCTGTCAGCATGGACTGCCTGGGCATCCTGTCAGAGCCTGGAGGCAGCGCCTCCTCAGCATGTGCTCTGTGTGWAAATGTCTGCCTGGGTCATTGGCTGTTTGATTTACTTAAATGAGAAGATGTTTCTGGTGTCCRCAGGAAGCTGCTTGGCCCCAAACATGAGATCTGAACTTGGTGGCTTTTCAGGGAGAGATTTCTCACCACYTTACAGCTTCTGCCTGCATTGGTTTGTGTCCATTGGGGCAAAGCTGGGCAAGATGSCTCAGAAATAAAACCTTMRTTTAAAATRATCTCGATGGTTAAAATTTTRAGGAGGWARTTCTGCATGGAAAGGSTGCTCAGGCCTTGGCAGGGMCTGCCCAGGSAGCTTTGCAGTGCCCAGCCCTGCAGGTGTCCCAGGAAGGGCTGGAGGTGGCACTCAGTGCTCTGGGCTGGGGACAAGGTGGGCACTGGGCACAGCTGGSACTCCARGGGCTGGCAGGSATTTTCCAACCTTAATAATTCCYTGATTAAAAACCTCATTTTTAAATTTTCTGGTGTTCATTTCAGTGGGAAAGGTTGCTCTAGATGTGTATAAGAGATGATTAAAAACCTCATTTTTAAATTTTCTGGTGTTCATTTCAGTGGGAAAGGTTGCTTTGTGTTGGACACGTGGAATTCTCACTGTTGGAGCTTTTCTTTCTTGTTTATCCTGCTGATGGTTGAACTTTGTGGGAAGGTTTGCTGCTGGATTTCTTGGTTTGTTTTGCACACCTGAAATTTCTGCCAGGGTGGAGATGTTCACTTGATCCTGTACAGCTCTGAGGGTGGGCAGGSCCTGGCACAGGGTGCCCAGAGCAGCTGMGGCTGCCCCTGGATCCCTGGCAGTGCCCAAGGCCAGGCTGGACAGGGCTTGGAGCAGCCTGGGACAGTGGAAGGTGTCCCCTTTTCCATTAATTGTTTGGGAGTTTTGTAATTTCTGATGTTGTTTCATGTCTTTTTTTTTTTAATGAAGTGTCTTTGAAGTGAGGCAAAGTTTGGGGATTTTCTSTCACTTCTCACTATTCAAAGCTTTGTTTGACCTATTGTTCTTGTGTTAGTTAAAATTCAGGGACTGGATTTTTTTCAAGTGAGGTGGAGAGTTTAGTTGAGCCTTCCATTGCACCCTTCCAAACGTGAGTGCGTGCTCTGGAGATTAAAATGCACTATTAGGGACTGATTAAAACATAAAATTAAATTGTGTATCATAATTTTAGCTCCAAGTTTAGATTAATTAAAAACTAAATTGCCTATAACACCTTCCACRTTGATACTTCGGTGCCTTCCCATATGATCAGATGGAAGTGGGAAGTTTAAACAGTCAACTGAACACACTTTTCCATGAACAATGAGAATTAAATAGTCAGGTTTGGGTACTGCACCATTAGGATTACAAGAGACACTGGTTATGATAAATATTGTCAAGTTTTAAAAGTTAYATTTTAAAAGTTAATTTAACTGAAAGTTAATTTCAAGGGTAAAGAAGCATCCAGAATGAAGAACTTCAAGGAATTGTGATGTCTTAACCAGTAAAATTGTGTATAGAAAACTCTTTTAGAAGTGGTTCTATGTAGTTTTAGAGATTCAAAATCAAAATATCATTTTAATACTTTGTCTTTCTTACTTTCTGATAAACTTAAAGTTCTAGTCCAAATTCTAAAATTTCAGATACTAGGGATTATTAAATAGATTTCAGGGTGCTGAGTACTGTTGAAAAGGAGCATTGAGGGATTGTACAGCTGATTTTGCTGGGGCCAAGGTGTGTATGTACATAAAAGGTGTTGTGTATGCAGCCAGAGATACACTGAATATGTTTTCCTCACTTGTGCTTTATTCTTATTTATGTGGTGCTTTATGTCATCTCATTAGAGACTTTGGGTAAAATCTGGATGGATCTGGAGCTTTGTGTRYGGTGGTTTTTCCAATGCTGGCCTCTATTGTAATAATTCAGTCTGCAGGGAGGAGGACACTGTCCCTTGTGGCTCTTTGCTTCAGATCTATTAATTTTAACATAATTAATCTGTTTACTGAAATTTGTCCCTCTCATGCCCTGATGTTTTTCCTCCTTAGAATATGCACCTGGCAAGCTGTTCTGCAGATTTATCACATGTGCTTCAAATGGGCTGAGGAACAAAATGAAGACATTTTTCCTTAAATGCCTGACTGTCCTTGAAGCCCTGGGCTTTGTAGCAGACAGCCCTGAGTAGAAATGGATGAAGAGTTTTTCCTCTGCTCTGGCTTTCTGCAAACTTCCATTTTCTTGCCCTTCAGGAAGGAAATGGGGTGTATCCTACTATGAGGTGGAAAAGAGTAGCAGAACCAGAGCAGAGAGTGCTGAAAAGCATTTGAGGAGGATATTTTTTTATTAATTTTTTTTTTTAGCTACTCAAGTATTCCAAATACTGTATTTTGTTTTCTGTTTTTTTGAAACAGGCCTGRTCACAGAATGCTGGAATTCTGAAATGCTGCTACTTCTCTTTGTCCCTAGGGAAGAAACTCCTTTTGTATTGCAAACTCAGTGGAGCAGAAATTTATGAGCAGCCTGATTTATGCCCTTCTCTTGGGGAGGAGGGATTCAAATAATTGGGAACCTCTGGYTGTAGGAACACTCATTTTGTTTCTTCTGTACATTGTGTGAGATGGCTGTGAAATGATCCCCCAAACATCCAGAGGGACCTGCACAAGCTCCAGAAGTGGCCCATGGGGATTTCAGGGATTTAACCAGGCCAGGTGCTGGTGCTGCCCCTGGGTCAGAAAAACATCCAGGATGGACCCAGGCTGGGGCTGAGCAGCTGGAGCAGCCCTGGGGGTGCTGGGGGTGAGAGCTGGGAGCCAGAACCCCCCCGTGCCCTGGGCTGAGCCCCAGCGTGGGCAGCAGGGCAGGGGGGGATTCTGCCCCTGTGCCCCTGGGCTCAGGTGAGAGCCCACCTGCAGAGCTGCCCCAGCCCTGGGGCCAGCACAGGAGGGACCTGGAGCTGCTGCAGAGAGCCCAGGGGAGGCACCAGCATGGGCAGAGGGATGGAGCAGCTCTGCTGGGAGCAAAGGCTGGCACAGCTGGGGGTGCTCACCTGGAGAGGAGAAGGCTCCAGGGAGAGCTCAGAGCCTGAATGGGCTCCAGGAGAGCTGGGAGGGACTGGGGACAGGACACAGGGAATGGCTCCCACTGCTGGAGGATCCCCTGGATCCCTGGCAGTGTCCAAGGCCAGGCTGAATTAGAAACCAGTTTGTAACAAACAATAATGATTCTTCCTCCTGACGTAACAGACGTTTCCTTTACTGGTGCCATAAATTCCCTTCTGCTGTTCCTTTAGGAAGTGTGGCCTGACAGTAATTAAGCAGTAATTGGTGTATGAAGGCAGGAGCTGTTCCCAGTAGCTAAGTATTGTTAGAAAATAATTTCATTTATCCAATGGTATTTCAGCAGTTCTAACCAATTTCAGGTTTATTATGTGCCATATGTRTGCCCAGCAGGAGTTGGGATTGGGTTTAGCAAATGCAGTTGTTGTGCTTTATTGAYTGCTGGTTTTAAAAACACCTTTTTRTTTTTTTGCTTGCCAGGCTATATAAATATTTTTCTTTGCCTCCCATGTATGTTGCTCTCTCCCAGACTTCTGCATAGCTTTTGGTTCATCATCTCTTGTGAAAGCACYGGATTTTTGAGGAAGGGGAGGGCTGACATGATTGGTTTTTTGTTCCTTAAGGACAAAAAACCAGAAGTGCCTTTTGGTCAGAYCTCAGACCTGAGGAGTAACAGCAATGGCAGAGCTTAGCTGAGCATGGTGTTAGAGGTGTCTTAATTCCCTGCCACCAGCTTGGCACACTGCTGATCCATGGACCAATCTGACACAATATTTTGGTTTTCCTTTCTTTTTTTGTGCTTTCTGCTTCTTTTTCTGTGGTTTAGTTTATGGAAGCCAGTCTTGATGATGTTTGCACACAACCTGACCACGAACTTCACCTAAGTGGGGAATCCAGGGGTTCTGCTCTTATTTGGGAGCACAGGTGTGGAAATGACTCCTCTGTAGGAAGACAAATGATTTGTGTTCATTGAGGAACATCCTGATAGCTTTTAACTGTTAAAAGCTGACTTAAAAAATATCTTTCTACCCAAAAAACATTTGCTCTTGTTGGATTCCAGTGATGAATGAGGCTGATGGAGAGATTTAGCTCTTGGAGCTATTAGACAGGGACATCATCCATTGTGGTTGGTTTGTCCTCAGCATTCCTGCTGGGATTCATGTCCTCTTCTGGTGAGTGGTGAGCAGAGAACTGCTTTTCCCATCTCTGAAAGGTGTAGGGCACTGCCTGMGCTGTTGCAAGATGAGAGGAAATGCAGGAATGATTTCCCAGGGAAAYCTCACAGAGCTGAGTTCATGAAGAGATGAACCTGAAGCAGTGATGATGAAATGTTGGGAGTTTCTCTTTTCCTTAAACATTTTGACTGCATTAAAAGACTTTTGAATTTCTCCACAGAAACAGAGGAGGTGGAAAGACATTTTGTTCATTTTCCCTGGGAATTAGTCCCTCACTTTCCACCATTGTTAAGATTTCATGAAATCCAGGGGAAATTCAGCAGAGATTTAATTACAGGACTGTAAATAATTCCTCTCCAAAGAATAACTAAGGGATTTCAGGACTCTCAGTGTGGAAAAGGAAGGACAGAAGAAGGATGTCACGGAGCTGTGTAGTGACTGAAGGGAAAGYGGAGCAAGGATAGATAATTCCCACCTTTTCCAARGCAAGCACTGGGCTATCAACACATMAAATAAGTTGTTACTGAGGTTTTTTTGTAATTCCTTTTTTTAACTTTATTTTGTGGTCCTAATGATCTCTGTTTGGATGCCTGATCAGCTATAGCTTTGTCCTGACTGAAGACCTTTTGTCTTTATAAGAATGAAAAAAGATTTCGTGGYTAATTTAATTCTTTGAATGTGGCTTTTTTCTTTCTTTTCCTTTTTTCATACATCTAGTATGAAAACTTCTCCTACAGATCTTAGAACAGGGCTACTGTTGCCTGTCCTATGGTAGGATCAGTAATGGGGTGTGGAAACTAAAACCTGACAGTCTTCTGCCTCTGTCCCTATTCTTATTTCCAACACAGGTGAAGTCAACAAATTTTTGGAAATAAAGTCAAAATTTTTTGGTATTGCAATTCTTTTTTCAAATGTAAGAGGCTCTTATTTATGGAAGGAAGTTCATAGTAGCCAACTGATTCTAGATTCTTTATTTTTCTTTGCCTACTCTGCAGTAAGAATTAAGTTTCAATTGTTTTTCAMAGATCCCACCTTCTGTTTTGKAATTCATCCATTTGTTAGGCTTTTTAAAATGGTGAAGAGAATTTAGTTTTAATACCAGATTTATGGTCAGATTGGCCATTTAATTATCTTTAGACAAAACTTTGATATGAAATAGGAATGGGTTTGGTGRCCTGCCACAAACCAAAATTACTCTGTGTTTTGGGACACTCTGAATTGGATTTTAGCAGTGTTGTGCTGAATTATGCCATGGAATGAGGGGAAGTGGCAGTGTAAGATGATTTTTAAACAGCAGTGGCACYAGTGATTGGAATGATGAGTGTTGAGGTATTTATGTGAAGTTTTTTTGCATAATGAGAAGGGAGTAAGTTATTGGGGGAGAGATAGCAATGATCCAGCTCATAAAAGCTGTGCTCAGGAGAATAATTTCATTAAATACTCCAGCAGATCAGTAAATCCTTCAGCTGCCTTTTGCAGAACAGTCAGAGAGTTGATGTTCTTCTGGGAGGAATTCACCTCCTGTTTCTTGCCTCCTCCCTCCAGCCTACCATTTTGCTAAATCAATTTATTGCCTGGCAAAGCCTGCAAACAAAGCCTTCCAAGGCAGTAAAGATCCCATCCACTTAGAGGCCTTTTCTGTTAATGTCCTAAAAATGCTGGCACTGATCCTTGGGTTGGAGTGCAGCCTGTCCTGCCCAATCTTCTGTGGCCAGCCCAGCTCCCTGGGCTTCCCTGTCCTGCTATTCCCTTGACCTRAACAAGGATTTTTTTGTGCTCTGCTTCCCATTTTCACCTTTAATCCACTGACCTGACTTGGCCTTTGTGCCAGGTCTCCATGACTTTGGGTTCTTTGGTATCAGAAGCCTTCTGTGTCATCTCCAAGAAGGCAGAAAACAAAATCCTTTAATAAATACCCATTTCTATAGAATTCAGCTTGAGGAAAAGAAGGAAAAGGAGGAACAAATAATAATTGATTCCAGTTTATACAGGTAGGATAAAGATTTGGTGTTCTYGTGAAAAATAGAYGGAKYATGTGARGAATTCAGCAGTGTTGGAAAGTTTGYTGCTCRTCAACTCCTTTYGATTATCCAGGAAAGCTTTAATTCTCAGAATTTTGTACCCCATAAATATTKTTGGAGAGTSATTCTGGTCATTCCTTACATGAGCCCAGTTCTGAATTTGAAGTGCTTGAAAACCTGGTGTTGAGATTAGATGATATCAAAGATTTTTCCCAACCCATTGTATGATTTTATAATTTCTGTTTAGAAAGCAAGATAGCAACCCTGAAATATTTGAGCCCTGCTTCCTCCTTCCAAGAATTTAGAAGGATAACTTATTAATTTAGAGGGATAATTATTAATATGAGTTGGAAAGAAATCTAGAGCAGATGCTAAGAAATACAGCAGCTGGGTCATTTTGTGTTCCTAATGAATGTGAYAATTCCAAATCTTGTTAATCTTCCAGTTTGGAGWWMAGCTGGTAAAATATCCTGAGCYGAAAACTTTGATTCAAGTATTGATTACCATTTTTGGCTGATATTTTCCATTTTGGGCCTGCTTTTCAGGGGACTTTGAGGAATATTTATGTTTGGGAGGGAACTTGGGACAAAAAAAGAGAAACATTTAAATGTGTCTTTTAAAAATTGGTTCAATCTCAAATTCTTTAGGCAATTCCAATGCTGCTGGAAGTGAAGCACAGTTCCAAAGAGCAGCTGTGTGGCATTGATGAATTTCCTGGTTTTCTGTTATAAAATGGTGGGCTTTGGGATGAGCTTCACTCTACCTGTAGAAGACTTAAGATGTCTTGTGATTAAAAGTCATAAATGTGATAAAAAATTGCAGTGCTCAGCTGGGCAAAGGCCTTTCCCTGTGAGAGTCTGTTCAAAAACAAGACTTATATTGAAGGGCACGAAACAGAAACACCAGGATTTTATTCCTAAAAGAGGATTTGAGCACAGAAACCCAACATCCACTTCCATAGCTTCCCAGTGCCCTGAGGGTTTCCTGGTGGGACATCTGCTGAGCCAGATTTTGCAATCTGCCTGCATCAGCTGRGTTTGCAGCCACGTGGGGTGTTGATGATTGCACACTAAGTGATAACTAAAGATGTAGGCTTGTGTTTCTGCCTCTCTGCATTTGTTCTGGAAAGGTGTAAACGATGATTAAAGCTTCAGGAAAATGGTTCATGCATAAAAGATTTGAGGAGGAACTCAACAGAACTTGGAAAACACTTTCGATTCCAAGAGTGGAGAAGGTTCCTGTGAGGATGTATRCAGAGATTAATTTCAATACAAGGATGATGTTGTTTAGAGCCATGATTGAGGTCTGCTGTGCTGAGGTGATTCACAGCCACCTTGTTAACAGGAAGTTGTTCCAGGGTAAATCCAGGTCTTGTTCCAGGGTAAATCTGCCTCTTGAGGGGGATTTGGAGGAGTTGCTGCCCTCCCATCCATCCAAGTGGCCTCTGAGGTTTATCCAAACCTCCTTCTCTTTTCCCACTTTTTTCACAGCCTGCTCTCATTCTTACTTTGATTTCTTCCATTCCCCCTCAACCTCTCAAAGTGGTCTAATAGATCCCAAACTCCTGGCATGTGGTGCTYTAGGTCTTAAAGAAATCTGCTCCTACCAAGTTTAAAACCATCTGATTCCCTCAAGATGCAATTAATGAGAAAGCACTGAACATTTAAACTTCAGAACCAGGGTAAGGCATTGATGTCATTACTGTGATGTTCTCTACTTCTTTGTGTCTCCTCAGATTGTGTCCTCAGGTCAAGAGGCACTGCTTCTGTCTGGATCCTATTTTGGATAATTTCCCAAAGGTCTCTTTACAGATTTTGCCTTGATTTTGATGGCTTCCCTCCKAGGCT
The DNA here is from genome assembly GCA_002167245.1 of Sporophila hypoxantha. NCBI lineage: Eukaryota > Metazoa > Chordata > Aves > Passeriformes > Thraupidae > Sporophila > Sporophila hypoxantha. Next base: position 176,474 of record NDFG01000185.1, read on the forward strand.
AAACATCTTATTGTTATCAGGATATTTTGTCTTGAAAGATTTTTCTCCCCAGTTTTTTCCCTTGGGGAGGAATGCCTCACATGAGTTCTGTGAATCAGGAGCCAGCTCCAGGAAAAAGCTCTTTTCACTGCAATAAAATATCCCAGGATCCCTGAGGCTGGAAAAGCCCTCCAGGATCACAAAGTCCCAGCTGTGCCCAGTGCCCACCTTGTCCCCAGCCCAGAGCACTGAGTGCCACCTCCAGCCCTTCCTGGGACACCTGCAGGGCTGGGCACTGCAAAGCTGCCTGGGCAGCCCCTGCCAAGGCCTGAGCASCCTTTSCATGCAGKAATTCCTGCTGCTGGCCAAGCTGAGCCTSCCCTGGCCCAGCTTGAGGCCCTTTCCCCTTGTCCTGTCCCTGTTCCCTGGCAGCACAGCCCGACCCCCCCTGGCTGTCCCCTCCTGGCAGGGAGTTGTGCAGAGCCACAAGGGCCCCCCTGGGACGTGTTGTCACTTTTGGAATCAGGACATTGTTGAAACAGCTGGATTGAAGCCCAAATTTCCCAATACCCGACTGCCTTATGCTCAGGGGTAGAACTTTCCCTCTTCTCAGTTGTGTGCTGAGGACCAAAGTGATGGCAAAGGAGTAAGATTCAGATTAGGTGAAGTAAATTTCTTARTCCAGGTAGTTTCTTTAGCTTGGAACAAGTGTAGAGAGAGTTGTGAGCAAACCCACACTTCGTTTATGGGCTTTTACATGTTTTACTCAGTTTATATCACACAGCTGAGGGGCAAAATAGAACATATCAATTAGCAACTGAATTAAGCCATTAATCTGTTCTAGATGTGTATAAGAGACAGGTTTATATCACACAGCTGAGGGGCAAAATAGAACATATCAATTAGCAACTGAATTAAGCCATTAATCTGTTCTGTTCAGTAGCTATTCCTCTGATTCACTGCATGTTTTGGAGAGAGGAAATGTGTCCCTGAACCCTCTACCCGAGGTGAGGTGCACAGCACTACCTGGGGGTTCCCCTGTGGCTCCTGCAGGCAGTTTGCAAAAGCCCTGAAGCATGGGATGTCCTTGTTTTAATCTGCATAATTAAATCTATTGTTGTTTGGAGAGGAAACAACTGGGACTAGAGTGTTTTCTCTGTTCTGATGATTTCCTGAACAAGCCTGAATGTTTAGCTGGCATGAGAGAGATTTCTTTGTGTCTGTTCTTGCTTTTATTCATGTCTGTATTCCTCTAGGACAGAAATATTACAGTGTCATGGGAAAAATTTGTTGCTACAGCAGCTTTGCTGATCAAGATTTCACTTGATGTCTGTAATGTCTCTTTCTTGRAGCAAGGAATCATTGGGAATTTGTCTTGTCCATGTTTTAAACTGCTGGAGGGCAGGGATGGATGGGATATTGGGAAGAAATTGTTCCCTGGCAGGGTGGGCAGGCCCTGGAATGGATTTCCAGAGCAGCTGRYGCTGCCCCTGGATCCCTGGCAGTGCCCAAGGCCAGGKTGGARYGGGCTTGGAGCAGCRTGGGYCAYTGGAAGGTGGAACTGGATGYGTTTTGATATCCCTTCCAGTCCAAACCAGTCTGATTTCTGAGGTAGGGTTGGATTTTTTTGGCTTTCTTGTGTTTGACAGAGGAGTGCAAGGTCACCCAGTGTCCTTCCTGAGCCRTTGTCCTTCTCTGGTGTCTCTTTTTTGAAATGATGGCAGCATTTGTTTAATGCTCCAGGGGTTTCCTATTGTCCTGTATAATGTCATTCTAATTTAGTCCCTCTTCCTCTCCCTCCTAATGCTCCCCAGCATTTTGTTTACTTCAGCTCTGTACRCACAGCCTCTCCCTGTGCCTCRTCCTCAGAGGGGAAAATAGCTGAAAAGCTGACAAATTCCCAATCCCTCTCTGCATACATGAATATCTTATTTGTCCCAGCGTGCCTTTTTAGCCAAAGGAAGATTCCTTTCCCGAGCTGCCCAGGTATTCAGTGCATTTAGATCCTCACAGAGCTGCTGACAACCCTCGGTTTGTAGCCAGGGCTGAACTCTGGAGCTGGCAGACTTTCACCTGGCACTTAATTCCACACTCTGACACCTTCCCCTCCTCACCCAGCAGTAGTCAAGTGCGTGGGCCAGCTCATCTAGCCTCTTAGCTCGTAGTTTTCTCTTGTTTTTACAACTGAATTGCACTAAAATGGTGTTTCCTGCAGTTCAGCCTTTTATTTTGGACAGCCAACCTCACACCCCACAGGGCTTTCCTTTCTCTTCCATCTCGCGTTACACAGTCCAGGAGAAAAGCCACAAAAATTGAGGGAACAGATTCAAAGTACCCCAAATCTCAGACCTGCTGCCCATCCCATGGAATACGTGCATGGYTTGAAAGGCATCTCTTCTGACACTGAATGAAAACTAATTTTATCTTGTCATTTTATCTTTAGAATGAATATTTCTTGTAATTCTGTTGTTGTGTTCTTGCTGCCAGGGTCTTTTTTGTCCCTCCCTGTGARSGTGTTCACAGGGGTTCCAGGATGAGGGAAGAGACGAGGATCTGACTCCATGTTTCAGAAGGCTTGATTTATTATTTTATCATATATATTATATTAAAACTATACTAAAGGGATAGAAGAAGGTTTCATTCAGAAGGCTGGCTAAGAACAGAAAAAGAAAGAATGATAAAAACTTGTGGCTCAGCAGAGTCTGAGCAGCTGGGCTGTGATTGGCCATTAATTACAAACATCCACATGAGACCAATCACAGATGCACCTGTTGCATTCCACAGCAGCCAGATAACCATTGTTTACATTTTGTTCCTGAGGCCTCTCAGCTTCTCAGGAAGAAGAATCCTAAGGAAAGGATTTTTCATAAAAACATGTCTGTGACACCTCCCATCCTGGCAGCCTCAGGAACTGTGGACAGAGCCCCAGGAGGGGACACATCACTGAGCACTCCTGACCTGTAGTTACCTTTCGCTGCAAACCAACAGGAATGCCTCTCCCCCTTTCTTCAGAGGAGCTGTCTCAGGATCATGTCCAGAACTCCACCCTCTCTCCTGTAGGAATAATCARGACTTCCAAGTCTGTTCCCCTTCCCTGACTTCAGCAGTGAGCAGGAATCTGTGCTGGGTGTCACCTGTTTGGTGACATTAACAGCTACTCTGGCACCTCTCAGGTTCACCCCTGTGCTAAAATTCCTTCTTGAAGTGTTGTGGACAGAGCAGCTTCCAAGATGGATTGGCATTGATCACTCTTCTGTGGAAAAGGAAAGCCATGAGAAGGCTGATCCAGKAAAAAGGCTGGACAGAGCTCAAGAATAAAGCAGGGATTTATTKAAAGGATCTCCTCCATGGATSCACCTTGGGCAGCACAAGAGCCCAGSCAGGGCTGCACCCAAGYTGAACCAAAATGGGCACAAAATGGACACCRGGTCARGGGGMCTSTCARTTTTATCAGTTCTGCTCCATTTGCATATTGGAGTTAATTGTCCCATTACAGCTTTAGCCCATGAAGTCCCATCCTSCTTGMTTTTCTCTCTTCACCATTGTTTATARTGTTTGGGCTTGGAACTTGTYYCAGTTGTCCTTGSTCCCCAGCTAGAGKAGGAATTGTTTTGTCTCCCTGCTCTGTGCASAGAGCTCACCATCCCTTAATGTGAAGCTCAGAACTYCAKASTAAAGCAGCACAGAATCTGAAAAATYRAAAASRTYAAACTTYGGGCATCATGGCCCAACTGCCCATCATAAACTCTGTCTTCTGTTGTTTTTTACGCCCCCTGAGTGCCTTGGGTACCCTCTCCTCTGTGTTCTTGTCTGATGGTGAGGGATTTTCATCCTTAAGTCTCTGCTGCTGAACCCTGGCCAGTTTATATTGCTGAAGGTAAAAGAGGTCTCTTTCCTCCTTTGTGAAGCTTGGTTTATTATCACAGGATCCCAGGATGGTTTGGGTGGGAAGGGACCTTAAAGRCCWTCCKYTMCCACCCCTGCCATGSGCAGGSACACCTRCCACTGTCCCAGGCTGCTCCAAYCCCCAAAGTCCAGCCTGGCCTTGGGCACTGCCAGGGATCCAGGGGCAGCCCCAGCTGCTCTGGGCACCCTGTGCCAGGGCCTGCCCACCCTGCCAGGGAACAATTCCTAATTCCCAATATCCCATCCTGCCCTGCCCCTTGGCAGGAAGAGGATTTTTATATCTAAGGGTAATAAATCATTGTTTTGGAAAAACACCTTTTCAGGCCAATTTCAAGGACGTTAGGCTAATCCTGTGTTAAAAGTGCACCTCCCATTGGTTCTTTAGCGTTGACTGATGGAGCATTCTCAATAGAAGAATGTTCCAATGTAGCATTCTTGTTACAAGCAAGAGGAATGTGCGCTCTTGCTGTAAATGACAACCTTCATCAATCTGACTATGCAATTTATCTAATTACAGCTGCAGCTTATTAGGTTTTTTTAGGTAATCCTTTAAANTGCCCCCGGGCAGTTTAAAGCCATTCTGCCTCATCCTGGCATTCCAGGCCCTTATCCAAACTCCTTCTCCAGCCTCAGAGGTTCAGATCTGATGCCTGAACTTGTGATAATGCCCTGGCAGGAGTCTGGCGCCTCACTCATGTGCCATGGGGAAGTCCCTGAGTGTCCACACTGTGCTGGCTGTTTCCAGCCTGTTCAACTTCACCAGCTCAACCTAATGTCTTCTCAACACCAGGGTTTTTAATGGAATTCATGGAAATTTCAGCTCAGTGCCAATGAAAATGTCAAGTAGGGTGATGAAAAGTGAGTGGAAGAGGGGGAGAATGTTATCAGGAACCTGTGGATGTGTGCAGGCTGTCCATTCCTGGAGTGATCTCTGCATCTTTGAGTGCATTTCCTTGTTTGCTTTTGTCCATTCTCCCACATCTGGTCTCAGTCAGAGACAAACTTGTGACCTTGTGTGAGTGTAAGGGTGCTGTTCATTTAAGCACTGTCAGAAAGCAATGTTGTTTTTTTCCTTTATGAAATGTTACAGGAAATTGCTGAAACAATCTTATTTACTTTGACAGCTTTTGAGATTTGAGAATAGCCCACTTTTAAAACATTCCTTTGAGTGATGTGTTACTGGTGGGTTGTTAAGCTCTGGTTTTGGTGGTATACCTGGATTTCCTTCAGTGATCTGACTGTTACTTGGATATCTTAATAGTTTCTTAATACAAACATTTGTAAACCCATTTTGGCTGYTCTTTTAGAAATAACCACCAGCACAAGCCCTATGAGTCAAATATCTAAATAAACAATGAAATGTTTCATGTCCAGTGAAATTGCTTAACCCATTCCAAGGGATGTGCTGCATTTACACTCAGGAAATTTGCTGGAGCCATTTGAAATGTAGGATTGAGGTTCCTGTGCWTCACTTCCCTGTGGCTGTTCCCTCRYACTCAGTTTGCTGCTGTGGAATTCTCTGTTGCACAGCCCTGGGGTGAGGTGCAGTGCTTTTCCCTGGATTTCCTGTTGCTTAACCCAGTCCTGGGCTGAGCCCCAGCGTGGGCAGCAGGGCAGGGGGGGATTCTGCCCCTGTGCCCCTGGGCTCAGGTGAGAGCCCACCTGCAGAGCTGCCCCAGCCCTGGGGCCAGCACAGGAGGGACCTGGAGCTGCTGCAGAGAGCCCAGGGGAGGCACCAGCATGGGCAGAGGGATGGAGCAGCTCTGCTGGGAGGAAAGGCTGGCACAGCTGGGGGTGCTCACCTGGAGAGGAGAAGCTCTGGGGTGACCCAACTGTGGCCTTGCAGGGCCTGAAGGGGCTACAGGAAAAATGGAGAGGGAGTTGGGACAAAGGATGGAGTGCCAGGACAAGGGGGGATGGCTTCCCAGTGCCAGAGGGGAAGTCTAGGTGAAATATATGCAAGAAATTCCTCCCTGGCAGGGTGGGCAGGCCCTGGCACAGGGTGCCCAAAGAATCCCTGGCAGTGCCCAAGGCCAGGCTGGACTTTGGGGCTTGGAGCAGCCTGGGACAGTGGAAGGTGTCCCTGCCCATGGCAGGGGTGGCACTGGGTGGGCTTTAAGGTCCCTTCTGACCACAACCATTCTGGGATTCACACCCAGGAATGCGTTGAACAAGAACTGAATTTTGTGGGCTGAGTTGGCTCAGCTCASCAGGGCCTGAGCAGGGAGAAGCAGTTGTCCCTGCCCACGGATYGGGGGAGGGATGAGAGGATCTACAAGGTCTCTGCCAACCCAAACCATTTCTATACCAGGAATCCCTGGCATGTGTAGCCTACCTCCAGCCTGAAAGCAACTCTCTGTAGCAGCCAGGAACCATCWGAAAATCCCTGTGTTTGCACTTCTCCCAAAGTCATGTCCACAATGTCTTGCAAGATCCCATCTTTACCTCTKTTCTATTCCTCAGAAGCCATTTCTTGCTGGGTATTTGGCCAGGGAGATACCTGAGCAGATCAAAACACACCTGTGGGTGTTTAAATCCATCCCCAGCAGCTCTGGTGGGCACTCAGTGCCAGCTGTCCCTGGATGAGTGCCCTGTGCCCGTCCCTGTGTCCCAACATTTGGGCACACCCCAGCTCTGAACYCCTGAGTCACCCACAGACCCAGCAGAACAAAAAAAGCTGGAGATGCCACATCAGTTCCTGCKTTCAGCAGTGGGCAGGAGCATTTCTGAGAGTCTGGAAGGGTGGAAGAGAAGGATTTGCTTGGGAGATTTGGAGGCCAAGTGTCTTGGAATAGCCAGCCTGGGTGGATGAGAGCCCTGAGTGTTCTGTGTTTTAAGGAAAGCAGGGATCCAGYAAATCCAGGAAGTGTCAGAGAGATTTTAGCCCTTGGATTCTCTCCTTTGTGTTATGCAATCCCAGGGGAGCATCCTTGGAGAGAAAATGCTCTGGTAAGGGAGAAATGGGGAAGTTTTTGGGATGGAATCCAATACCTGTCTTGCAATAAAAGCAAGGAAACTTATCTTTGGACTTTTCTATRGAATTAATTTTTCATTATTAGCACTTTAATGTGTAATTTTAGCTGTGTGGGCATATTTTGTGYAGGCAAAGGTTATTGAAGAATGAACTGAGCTGCTTCTGCCTAATATGGGTTGTATTTCTTTTAATCTTTTTATGTTAATGTTATTTTTCAGCTGAAYTCTCYTGGCTCTGATASCAGGTTTAGGATATCTTTGCTCTCTCTTCTTTCTGGAGGTACTATCTGCACAGCAGGAATTTCAAATCAACAGTGTCACAGCCAAACAGCTTTTGTGACTCAAAACCTTCTGTGGAAACAACGTTTTATAGGTGAAGTCCATGCAGAAGGGCTGGAAACAAGAATAAATAAATTCACAATGCYTGGAAAAAAGGGTTTTGTGGACAGGAATGAATGATGAAGAGTTATAATCCTGTTAATCCATCCAATAGCTGCATTGCTTGTTAAAAAGACAGGAAATAAATCACTGCTAGTGATGGAAGCAGGAAACAAAAGTGKTTCTCTCTCCCTTCCTCAGTTATCCCATGAAACTTTTCTATTTCTATGAGTTTAGTTGAGTTTTCTCTGTGCAAACCTTCCATCTATTTATCAGTCTTCTTTGTTCAGTGGGAATCAGCAGCATTAAATAGTTTTAACCCTTTTAAATCAGCATCTGTAGGATGTTCTGCTGGCAGGAGGGTGGAAAAGTGCCCTGGAGGGTCTGGAAGGTTTCCCTGCCCACAGCAGGGGTGGAATGAGATGGGATTTAAGGTCCCTTCCAGCCCAAACCATCCTGGGATTCTATGGCTACCACTGGTACACAGAGATGGAAAATAAWGAACTTTATAATTGATGTGGTGTAGGAAAATAGCTGTTTTGGGGTTTTTGGAGGTGCAAAATTGAATTAAACTTAGATTTCTGCATTGAAGTAAAAATGGCTTGTTAACTGACTTTTACATTGCCTCTTTCCCAGCCAGGCCCAGGGACAGCTGTGGTGTTCTCACTGAYGTTTGAAATTYCTTTTTTGAGCTTTTTTGAGGCTTTACTTTGGCCTTGCAGTGGCATCTCATCGACTCTTAGAGAGTCATTTCTGCCAGAAAGGCACAGAAAATAACAGGCTTAAAGAGTGAGGCAAGGAAAGGAAGAAAACCAGTGATCCTTAGAAGAATGGGAGCAAGCAGAAATATTTGAAGATTAATTATTTGAATGTAGATACAGAGAAAATGCTGAGGAATTTCAAGTTGATGGTGAAATTTTACTTCATATCCTCATATAAATTGTATTTTTTTTTCCTTCTTCTTGTGTCTTTGCTTTCTAAAAATGCTGCTTCCAAGTGAGGGTAAAAACTCAAGACCTTGGTAACACAAGGAAAAGGGATAGATGCAGCATCAATATTCCACCTTTTTAATGTGTTTATTTATGTGGAACAGACCCAGCAGCTGGGAGAGGGGAATTGAGGTGGGAGCAGGTTTGATCTTGAAATTTCATCTCAAAAATCTTCACGTTCCTTCCTGAAAGGTCTCATCCAAGGAGATGAGAATGATAAAATCCAACTCAACTGTGCCAGTCCCAGAGCATGAGAGCACTTTAACAGGATTGAGTAAATCCAAGAGTCCCTAGGCTGAAATACTCATGTGCTAATTGCTCAAGGAGTGTCAGTGAAATAAAACCTGGAGTAGTGTTTGGATTTTTGGAACTTCCAAAGCTGGAGAAAAGGGCTGGATCTGCACTGTAAATTATTCACTGTAGCACCAGCACAGCCAAATATTTGCTTATGCTTGAAGAATTCTTCAGGAAAGCATTTAAGCAGATATTTGACTTCAGCAAACAGAGTTAGTCACACTTGCAGCTGAATCAGAGCCAGAACTGGGTTTAACTCGAAGGTGAAATCTTCCTTCCCTGGCTTTTCTCCTGCTTGGAAGGGGCTGTGAGATGGGATCTGGGACTGGGCATGGGAGGGAGGCTGTGGGATGATATCCACCCTTCCAGGATGCTCCAGGCTGCCCGAGGTGATTGCAGAGCTCCTGAGCTGGAATGAGGGTTGGGTTTTGTGGTTAAGCCCCAGGTGAGGGTGTTCTCCAGCAGCTGTGCCCCACCAGTGAGGGGGGCTCAGGGCTTGGGTGTGGGAGGGACCTTGTGGCATGAGATTCACCTTTCCAGAATGTCCTGAACAATCAGAGGTGGGCCTTGAGCTGGAATGAGGGTTTATTTCTGTGCTTAAGCCCAGCTGGGCTGGTCTCCAGCCTGGCAGATGTGCTCTGGATGTGCCCCACCAGTTAGAGGGGTTCAGGGCATGGCAAGAGGACCGTGAGCTGATCTTCAGCCTTCCAGGATGTCCCAAGCTGCCAGAGGGGTTCCCTGAGCTGGAATGCTGGAATTAAAGTTTCTTTTTCTGGCTAAGCCCCAGGTGAGGGTGTTTTCCAGCAGATGTGCCCCACCAGTGAGAGGGGCTCAGTCCCTGGGTGTGGAAGGGACCTTGTGGGATGAGATTCACCTTTCCAGAATGTCCTGAGCTACCAGAGGTGATCCCTGAGCTGGAATTGGGGTTTGGTTTTGTGGTTAAGCCTCAGGTGAGGCTGTTCTCCAGCCCAGCAGATGTGCTCTGGATGTGCCCCACCAGTAAGAGGGGCTCAGGGCATGGGTGTGGAAGGGACCTTGTGGGATGAGATTCAACTTTCCAGGATGTCCTGAGCTACCCTGAGCTGGAATTGGGGTTTGGTTTTGTGCTTAAGCCTCAGGTGAGGGTGTTTTCCAGCCCCASTGAGAGGGGCTCAGGAGCTGCTCATCAGAAGGAACCCCCCTGAGATATTCCATGGAATTCATGGAGATGAATTCCYCACCAGGTGAGGTGACTTGATCAGCACTGTGAGGCAAAACAGATTGTGGGTTTTTTTTTTTTTGGTGTGTGCCTGTTCTGTGGTTAAATAARGTTCTGGAAGCTTTTGGCTCGTGCTGGCACTTAACAGAATTGTTTGGGTGGCAAAAATCAAACATTTGGGACACAGAGTTTTTAATGAACTGTAGCTTTAACCCAGGAGCACTGTCAGACTCTAAAGCAAGTTCCTCTCCTTTCTGGCTTCTGTAAGAGGCTTTTTCCTGCTGTTTTACTGGCATTGCTGATTTATTATGGCACCAGTTCTCCAGAATAAGCACTTGCACTCCCTATTTTCTGTCTACAAACTTTTAGATAGTTCAGCTGATCAGTAATAATGATGAATCTTATAAAAAAAACCATCCCACTGTAATTTTTTGCTGTGTTAAAGCAATTCAGTCACATCAACCTTTAAAAAATAAATACTTTTAAAGATTTATCACAATTGRAGGGTGCAAAGAGCATCCCCACTAAGCAAAATGGGTCACTCCTGATGCTTGAAGGAGTTCAGGCTTGTTGAGTAAATAATAGCACAGATATAAATGGTTATTTAATTCCTTTTTAAATGCTGAGTTACTCATCCAGCCACAGCAGTGTCTCGGGAACCACTGTTTTTGACAAATACKTTAAATAGCAAATATTTGTTGATGTGTCTAATGAATTAATAATGCTCACTTAGTGATTTCTGTTGAAGTTTGTCAGGGTTTTGAATCCGCTGTAGGAGCAAGAACTGCAAAATGTTTGCCTCCAAATTGTTTTCAGATTTGCTGCTCGTGGAGAACACTCAGAATGTTGCTGGTGGCAGTTTGGGTGGTGTGGGCACTCCCAGAGTCCATTTTTCCTATGGAATTGGGTGGGGATGTGGCAGTTCTGGTGTGAGGGAGCCAACGGCTCTGGCTTGTGGCAAACCTGGCCCAAAATTTAGGTGTTATTTTTTTTTGTTTCCCCCACTGAATTATTTCAAGCAGTCAAGAAAGACGTGGAGCTGTTGGAATGAGTCCGGAGAAGGTCATGGAGCTGCCCCTCTGCTCTGGAGCCAGGCTGGGAGAGGAGAAGGCTCCAGGGAGAGCTCAGAGCCCCTGCCAGGGCCTGAAGGGGCTCCAGAGAGCTGGAGAGGGACTGGGGACAAGGGATGGAGYGACAGGACACAGGGAATGGCTCCCAGTGCCAGAGGGCAGGGCTGGATGGGATATTGGCAAAGAATTGGGAGTGTGGGGACGCCCTGGCACAAGGTGCCCAGAAAATGGTTCTTTATTTTGACCAAGGCCATGTTCCCCCCTGCTCCAGCTTCTAATGAAAGCAAAGGTTTAAAACCTGTAATAACACCAGATCTAAAAGGAAATAATTATTGGAAGTTACTTATTATTATTCATCTACTATYAAATAATATTTTTGTTCCTCTAAATATATTTAAAGTCCTTAGATATCATAACTCAGATTAATTTCCTCCATCTCTTAAAACTTAAAATGAGACTATTTTTTTAGGAAAATACTGAGTCTTGTAGGCATTTTGTGTGTCTGTACAGATCTTCCTTCTCTCATCAATTCATAGTTTTTCKTTGCCCTGTCTGGAGTTCAACCTTATTTCTTAGAGGTTGTCAACCTTTTGACAATTTGTGGTAAATTATTATTTGTTCTGAGCTATTTCCAAGTTAACAGAATCATTTGAACTTAATAGTGTCATTTTCTGGACTTTATACTCCTGGCTTTTGGGAGTTTTATTTGTTTTGGGGTTTTTTGGTTGTTTTTTTTTTTTTTTTTGGTTTTGTTTTTTTTTTTTTGTAATTTGGTTGTTTTCTTCTGGTACAAGTTGAAGGAAAAAAGGAAAAAACCAGGATCTTTCTTCTGTTGTAGTCCAGTTGCACAGAGTGTTGCTTATTCTGGGAGCAGCAGTGTTGCTATCCTTGTGGTTTAACTTGACATTTCATCAAAATCAAAAATAAATCTGTCAAGATTCRATCCTAAAAATCTCTCAGGAGCAGACTCCACTCAAGGGTGTCAGCTGAGCTCTGAATAACTTTCTAAAATAGAACATCGTGATTGGCGTGCTGGATTTATTTTGTTTTTCAAGGTTGTAAAARCAAATATCAGAAGCCTCAGAAGTGAGTTTGTGCYCTTCTTTTTAGGTGTGATAACACCRAAAATCTCTGTTTGGATGGGATTTTTTCCTTAGACTGACCTGAAGACACCAGGAGTCTCCTGAATTTCTGTATTCTGGGATTTGAGGTGTAAAAGGCTGAAGGCAAATATCACCTAATGGAATTACACTGCTTCAAGTGGAATAGCAGCTGAGCCCAGTTCCTTCAGGAAATTCTGTTAAGAGGGGAGCWAACAGTGGTGAAATATTGAGAAATTCCCATCCCAGAAATTCCACAGGAGGTTTCATAATGATGATTAACTGGAATCTGTTTGGGTAATGTGGAAACAGCCTTGATTTCCAAGMAGTCAGCAGGAATGTATCATGGTAAAAGTAATTTTGGGGTTTTTTTTTGAAAGTGCTGTTGCAAATTCCAGAATGACTTTGGAATGTGCTAAGTTTGCATGACAGTAACCAAATGAACATTTTGGGAAGGAGAAGGGAGGGAAAATGCCCTTTTGAGCAGTTCTGGTCTCCTCTCACATGGGAATAATAGTTCCTTTGGGAAGAGTCTGGAATTCTCCTTTGAGCTGCCTCTAACTTCCCATTTGAGCTGTCAGGGTTGCTGCCTCCTCTCTGAGGTTGTTCCKTACAATTCCCTGAGAGAAGCTTGATAGCTGAGGATGGGGAGCTGGGTCTCCTTCTCCCATGGGACAGGTAGAGTGAGAGGATGAGAGGAAACGGACCCCAAGTCGTGCTTGGCGGAGGTTTACGATGGATGTTGGGGAAGCGTTCTCTTCGATGGAAAGGTTTGTAAAGCACTTCATGGAAAGGTTCTCCAGGAAAGGGTTGTAAAAGGTTCTTCATGGAAGCGGTTTGGGGAAGGTTCTTCATGGCACTAGGGTTGGAAAGGTTCTTCGATGGACAGGGTTGGAAAGTCTTCATGGAATGGGGTGTGGAAAGTCTTCATGGAAGGTTCTTGATGGAAAGGGTTGAAAGCACTTCATGGAAAAGTTCTTATGGAAAGGGTTGGAGGGTTCTTCATGGACAGTTTTTTCATGGAAAGCGGTTGTACAAAGCACTTCATGGAGTTTCTTCATGGAAAGGGTTGGAAAGCACTTCATGGACAGTTTTCATTGGAAAGGGTTGGAAAGCACTTCATTGGGAAAGGTCTTCATTGAAAAGGGGTTGGTAAGCACTGGAGAGGGCTGCCCTGGGGCAGTGGTGGAACCTCATCCTTGGAAATTGTTTCAAGGCATGTGTGGATGTGCATTTGAGGACATTGGGTTTTAAGTGGTTGACCACGGCGGTGGTGCTGCTTGAACTTCATGACCTGAATGGTCTTTTCCAACCTGAAGAATTCTGTGACTCCACAATTCCCTGCTGGAATTTGGTCAGAAACAGATGTAGAAGGGCAAGGGAAGAGGAGGAAGGAGGGTGCTTTGCATGGCCTGAATTCCTGGGTTCTGTGACCTGGAGCTGCTCTGTCAAGACAAACATTGGTCTGAAATGGGAATGAACAGTCCCATGAGATCTGTGCTGGGGCTTCACTTCCTTCATGGCCAATATTGAAGTTTCTCCTGGAATTGCTGCCTGTTGCAGCCTGCACCAAGCTCCTGCTGCTGGACAGGTTGGGAAGAGTCCAACCTTAGGGGGCAGGAGCTTGGAAAGGCCTTTCTGCATCCTTAACCCCTGGAGGAGGAGTGGAACAATGTGTTCAGTGTAGAATTCAAAATGGTTTTGCTGCTGCCCTTGATTTCTCCAGCATGTTGGTATTAAAATCCAATAAAGTCACCTGCAATCCGTGGCTTTGACAAAGGGAAAAGGGGCTGTGCTTGATGTGAGGGAGCCTCATAAACTACAGGATACAAACACTGAATTTGGGAAAAACCTCTGATGTCCTGGTGATCCCACCCATGTGAGGTGTCCTGCAAGCAAACTCAAGATATATATATTTTTTTTATATTACCAACCACCTAGGAACTTTAAATACTTGAATAAATATGGGCCACTCAGTCTGCTTTATTACATTTCCCTACTTGCTCTCCTTCTGTGGAAAAAACCCCAGAGGTTTTCCTCAAACTCTTGGCACACAATTTTTTTTGCAAGTTTGTTTGATTTTTAATAAATGCAGCTTTTTTTTTATACAATAACTTGGTTTATATTGCTAAAAAACTCTTTTCATTCCATGCTCCTGTCATTGTATTTATCCCAAACTTTTTAAATTTGAAGGAATATTTTTAAATAACTCAGTTCTGGGCTGCAGCATTGTGCTGATTCTTTTTATTGGAACCATGAACCAGAATTTTTTTTTGAACTAGCTAATGTTCTGCACTCCAGATACACTCTGGAGTGCAGCCAGACTTGTCTTGGGGATTTTGGTGGGGGATTTTTTGTTTATTTGGGTGGTTTTTGTTTGTTTTGGGGGCCTGGGTGGGGGGGAGGGAAGGGAGAGGGTTGGTGGGGGATTTTTTGTTTATTTGGGTGGTTTTTGTTTGTTTTGGGGGCCTGGGTGGGGGGGAGGGAAGGGAGAGGGTTATGGGGTTTTGTTTTGGGTTTTTATTTTTCTTGGGGGGTTTCTTTCTTTTGTTGGGGTTTTTTTTGTTTGTTTGCTTGCTTTTGGGGGTTTTGTTTGTTTGTTTTTGGGTTTTGATGTTTGTTTTTTCTTTGTTTTTAATTTTACTTTGTTGATTGTGGGTTTTTTCTGGTGTGYTGTTAGTGGTGTTTTTCTCATTTTCCCAGACACAACCCAACAGCCTGTGTCCTTAAAGAAGGCCACCCTCAGGGATCATTCCCATTTTTCCCAGGCAATGCCTTTGAATCCTGAGTCCCTCTGACCTTTTGCAGTGAACCCTCATTTTAATCAGTGCAATTTCTCTGCTACAGTTGKTCCTCCAAAGTGCCTGAAAGCAGGAAGGATACCATGAATACTTTATTGCAGGAAAATTATGGAAATCAGACCTGATTTAAGCCAGAACCTTGCATTTTCATGACTTGGAGGGCTGTGCATGCACAGTWATTGAGTTAATGAGTACACACATTAATGCTAATTAGGGGTTCTCCTTCCTTATTTTATTTATTGTTGTGGCTGAAACAATACCATGCTCTTAGAGTCTGCCTATCCCCTGTGAAAAACTTTGAAGTGGCTCAGCTTTGTGCAGGTTGAGTAATAAATGTGTCAAATCCCTCTCTTCCAGCTCTGCCTTGAGTGAAGTTTGACAGAAAATGGTCCAGCAGCTTTGTCTCTGGAAATGGTTCACAGTGGGGACGGCACTCGCTGCTGTCCTGGCATGGGCTCTGGCCCAGAATGATGAAGGTAAGGGCTTGGCTGAGGGGTGGAGCTCTGGGAGGGCTGGGATGCCTCTGGAATTTCATTGGAATGGGTTTTTTTCTCCTCCAAAAAATTAATATTTGATGAGCAGTTTGGTAGGAAAAAAGAGGTTCAAGAAACAAAATAGGTTCCAAGAAATAAAGGTCTGGGTGTGTTTTGTGGCTGCAGCATCCAGTGATTATTGCATTTCCTGAAGRTGTTGATTTAGCAGGCAAGATAAAATCTTCAGTTATGGTTATTCAGTGTTGGACTCGAGCGTTAAAATTGGTTTTGTCTTATTCATTGTTCAAGCTTTTACTTTGTTCATAAATTAGCAGTTGTGGTTGGAATTGGAGATGGAGAGAATGGTTAATGACCAAAAACTTGGGAAAAAAATCCACAGTGAGAAACAATTCTTCAGGAACCCTGAAACATGGCACCAGTAGCTTGTCTTCCTCCTCTGAGCATCTTGGTTGAATTTAATTAAAAGACAGCAGAAATGTGTCCTGCCAGTGATCTCTGGTAATTAAAAATTACAGGCCTGGATAACTGATTAGGGTTCATRCTTTTGAGCAATTTAACAGCATTGAAGGGCAAATTCTGTCAGAGTTGTTCCTGAATACTCCTGGGAATAATGAGTGGGATAAGTGAAAACTGAGTGTGGCTTCAGAATGTCRGTAATGAAGTTGCTCATTATCCATGGCACTCCATGTGGGTAGAGCTGTAATTGTACAAATTTARGACTTTGGCATCTGGGTTTTGGTTTAAAAACCTCTATTTTATCAGTTAGGAAGTAAAGTAATTTTGCTTCCATGGGAAGTCTTCAGTCCTGCTTGAATTATGCTTTGTTTTTTGCTATCCAGTTGAAAGTCTCTGTTTCTTGTTCTACTAATTGCTCTCCAAATGTCCTTTTATTCCCTTCCATCCCCCAGCCCAACCCTCCCCATAATGTACAAGAAAGCTAATTTAATTTTCTCCATTTTTACACCCTGTCATAATCACTGTCACTCCTGACACTGAAGTGGACAAGCTGCTCCCATTTCACATATTTGCTCTGTGCTGGACTACAATTAATTGGGTTTTACTCATTTATTGCAGTGGAGGAGAGGGGCTATCAGGCTGGTAAAGGTTGACCTTGGTGGTGGTTTGAGGAGGAAAATGCTGGTTTGGGTGGAGGAGAGGAGGCAGGGTGGCCTCTGGCATGTCCAGCAGCACAGGAGAATGTGGGAGAGCAGTGGGAATAATGGTGGGAAGCAAAGCAGGTTCATGGGGTTGTGGAGAGCCCTCAGGGGAGGCTGAGGAAAAAAGAAAAAAAAAAGGCAGCACTTTCAGCACTTTTCAGTGGTATTTTTTATTTGTGCTCATGCTGGTAGCATCACATATCTCCAAAAAGGCATCTTTGAGGAGAATAAAATGGGGATTTTTGGTTGAGGAGCCATTTCTAGTTAGGCTTGAGTGATGGTGAAGTGTCCAAAACACAGGTGGCCCAGACAGGACAGGAACAATTTGATCTCCTGGAAGGGAAAAAGGGATCCCTCAGGTTTCCATTTCCTTTATACTCATATGACAAATTCTCACCTCTGTGTCCTTATCCCAAGATTGTTGAGAARRCTTTATCTTCCAGGTGATTTAGAGGAAGGGAAGGGCTACCACCCTTTAATGGCAGTGTCCTGTGACTGAGTGAATACAGCATCTCCCTTATTTCACAGGGGTCTGAACATAATTTTTGGGTGGATTTTTTACCCTGGCTTGTGCCAATTTATTTTTCACAGAACCCATGCTTGATTTTATCCTTGGTAARGGTCTCTTTCATGTCCTGAACAGGACAGCTTTGTTACAATGAGTATAAATTTGCTGGCTGTAGCCAAAATTCTTGCTGCTTTTTTTTCAGGGGGACAGTTGAGAAATGCTGCTTCTTGAGGAGTATGCAGCACCCTGATACAAACTGAACTGATTTCCTCCCCCATACTGTGTTCGGGAAAGGGTAAATGTAGCTAAAAGCACTTTGGATATATTTCACAGGGGTGTAAGAGAGAAAAAATGAGCTGGAAATGGATTTAAGCCAAGCTGGGGGACTGGTGACTCAGCAAATGGCYCCCAGCAAATGAGGCAATGCTTACAGGAATAATTACTTGGAAATATGTTTCTTACAGCTAAATAGAAAACTCTCTTTAGGGCTGGGCCTGGAGGAGTTCTGATGTGCAGGAGCAGAATTTGTAACCTGAAATGTAACATAGAAAAGATGTGTTCTTCTGGCAATTGCCATTCCCAACCAGTGTAGTTCTCTTAGCAGCAGAATAATAAATATAAATAAATAAAAAATCAGCTCTGGCAGAAATTATGGGCGATTTCTTTGCAGCCAGCATGCCAATCCTCCAGTTTCCTGGTGGGAGCTGTGGATGTTGACTCAGTTTCTTGCCCCTCTTGCTGCATTTTCCTTCATTAGCTCCTAATTTCTCTGTTTCACACGTTGTACTTGACCTCCTGTGTCACCAAATCCTCCCCAGCCACAGCAATTAATGATGGCCCCAAGTCATCCAGGAGTGCCTTGGGCAGGCTGCTTTTTTCCTAGACTTCAGTAGGAAGTTTCCCCAGGATCCCATCTGCTCCTGGTGAAATTCAAGTACCTTCCATCTACTGTAGTCCCTTTGTATTCAAACCGACCCCCCTAATTATTAAAAACCCCAAGACATTTGTTACAGAGCCATTCCATCAGGCCTAATTTACTGTTGATGAGCCCATTCAGTGTTTAATTTCAATTCTTTCATGCTGTAATCCTTTTGTTCAATCCTGTGGTGCACCAGAATAAATGTTAGGCTTGAGTGTGGATGGGGAATATTGTGAGTATTTTTGGTTTGMTTTTCTGAAAGGAAGAGATCTGGTTTTACAATTCCTGCTGTTGCCTCTCTTCCAAACAGGAGAAATTCTGCAAAGGCTGGATTTTTTCCCATAATATTTTAACTTAAGTAAAAGTAGAAATGTCACTTGTAGCTGTGCAATATGTGAAATTAGGTCAGCTGAAATCTCTTTTATTTTTCCAGTGCTGCTTTATTGAATTCAGAGGCAAACTCTGAAGCTAAAGGAATCAGGGAGGAGGAAGGRGGAAACACAGGATCAAATTTCTCCCTTTTTTTTCCTTTCTAATCCAATGTCTATGGCTCAAAGAAAAAAACTTAGCAGCAATTTTTGGCCAGCAAAGAAGGCTGCTGAATTCAAAACTTTCTGCRCTTTTATGCCAGACCAAACCAATCCAGCAGCAATTATTTGCCAATTAACATATTTAATTATGTTGAGTCCATACCATTCATGAAAATACAAATGTGAGCTGGGGTGGAGCACCAATAATTTATTCTTTACTCTTAAAAGATGAATAGAAGGCAAAATCATTCTGGTCCCTTTTAAAAACCAAAAGCAAATATGGAGATCCATCCACCCACAGAATTTGCAATGGATCTGTTCTTGGGGTTTTCAGAAGTAGTGGAATGGGGCTGTGYCTTGTGGGGATCTGTTTCATACCATGGAATCTTTGAAGGGTTTTTGAYGATTTTTGGGGGGTTGCTTTTAACTTAAAGTTGTTTTGCACTTTTTTATACATGAATGAAAAGAGTACTTGAAGGTCCTTATATTTCTCCTGAAGAWTTATAYCTTTAAAAGAAYAATAGTAACAAAAATCTTGAATTCATCTGCTCAGACATGAGCACATCCTTGGGGCTTTTGTTACCTTGTAAATTTGGGTTGTGCTTGAGGGGGTTGGTGTCACCTGTCCCCCACATTCCCCTGACCCAGGGACCTGTCACACACCAAAAGTGTCAATATTCAAGTCCTGCCTGTGTTTGGTGTGGAGCCAGTGGAACCACAGGTTCATTTTGGTTGGAAAAGACCTTGAAGAGCAGCAAGTCCAACCATAATGCTAGGAATGAGGATTTCTAGAAGAGCCTCCATTCCAGAAATCTCCTGGAGCTGTTCATGAAATCATCCCTTCTGACTCACTTGAGGAATAATACTTGTTTATCCCAGAGGAGATGCAAACAGGATGTTGGATGTATTTCTCTTGGCATGTATGGCTAAGAAGGAATGCTCTCTTGATTATTTAATGTTGGTTTTTTCAACTCTATTTGGACTTATCYCTGTAGTTCTTCCAATCTTTTGGTTTCAGACTCATTTCCTTCCTTTTCCTTCCTTTCTGCTTGACTGTGGAACAAGAGATGAGCCATGGACACCTGCACTGTGGGGTATGGATCTCACTGCTGGCTCAGTGGTTTTGTTTCATTCTGAAACAAAATTTCACAAAATAAAACTGAGGCTAATCAGAAGATTTGCTCATCCAAATATGGATTTCCTTRCCTAAGTGTTCAGCAGATGGGTATTTTTTATCAGAAAGTAACCAAAAACCCCATTTAAATGGTCTTTGCCACTTCCCTGAGTGAGGGTGACTTTTTAGTAAGTTTTTTTCTGTGAAAAACAACTGTTCACTTTTGCCACCAGGACTGTTCAGCCCAAAACCCCTTCACCTGTTTTTCAAGGCCCCCTCTATTAGTTAATGTCTTTATTCAGTCTAACAATCTTCTGCTACAAAAATTGAATCACTGAGGGGCCTTACAAATCACCTGAAGAGGCTATTTTAGAAAGAAAATAGTTTCAGATCTTGATCTATTACAGTTGGGCAGGAAATTAACTGGGGGAAAATGCATATTTGAGTACCTGGAGCTCATTGATCATTCCCTGAGCCCTGCACTGTACAGATGCAGGGAGAGGAGAGAAATGCCACCAGGTTCTTGCCTGAGGGAACGTGTCTGTTCTTGGGAACAGGAGTCATTTGTCTGTTTTATGGGCACTTGGTGCTTTTGGTTGGGAGCTGTACAGTTGTTCCTACAGGGAAAAGAGCTCTTCTTGATGTTGGAGTTGTAGTGGAGCCATTAAGTTCCTCTGAAGGGTTTAGCTCTTCAAAGTGTCTTTGAGGGCCACCAGCAGCACTTTGAGGCGACGGAAGATGAATTTCCCTGCGGTGAGAAGTGAGTTATTCACAAAATAGGGGCACTGAGACGAGGTTCATCTCAGTTAATGTACAGATTTTAGCCCTGGCAAAAGGGACTGAGTATTCTGGGATCTCCCTCTGGCTGTGCTGGGAGGGATGAGCCACGAAGCTGCTTCTGGAGAAGGAGGAAATCCCAGAGCCCAACAGCCTTGGAACCACCAGACTGTGGGATCTGGCTGGGAATGAGCCTCTTCCAGGCTCTGGACTCCAAAGTTTTGTTTTCTGCTACTGAGCTGAGCAAGGGCCTGGAGCATRTGGGTGCRCAGGAAAGGCTGAGGGAGCTGGGAGGTGCCACCAGGTGCCCACTGAGCTCCTGCAACCTCAGCCACCCTGGGATCCTGTGTTTCTCCTGCCCATGTGTTGGASTGTTTGGATTTCAGACTATCAAACATTGATGCTCTTTGATTCCTTTAACTGTCCTGAGCCATCCCTTGGTGACAGAAGGGTGTGAGAACTGAGCTGGTTGTTTTCCTAGGGCTGGGTTCCTCAAGGWGCTGCTCCCACCTGGGAAGGGAACTCCTGATGCAGGAAAAGCAGAAACCCCCTAAAAGTGCCCTGGAACACCTTGTGTKCCCTTCAGAAGAGTTGTTCTCACTTTGGGACTTGCAGCTTTAACTCCAGTGATGTTTTTAGGGCTGAACTCCTGAAAAACCATCAATCACTGTGTCTGTTGGTTTGTAGCCATGTGTGTGAGCAGAGCTGCTACAACTCCTCAGTCATGAACTTTCTGGGTTATTCTTCACTCATGAAGACATTTTGTGTCTGTTCCTGAAGACTTGGAAGGCCAAATCTTTTCTGGTTTTCTCTTCAGCAGAAACACATTTGCCGCTTAGTCAGGCCACTAGATTTTAGCACTAAGGCAGCTCATATAAATYGAATCTGTTTCTTTACTAGGAAGCCCTGAAATGTCAATATTTTAACTTTGGAAGGAAATCAGGCTTTGAAATTCTATTTGAAGGGCAATAATTTAATTAGTTTGACTTTSAAAGAACTGTGACACTACAACTGGCAGGATTTAAAATCTGCCTCAGTGTCATGTCTTTCATCTCATACTCCACCAGTAATTTATGTTGCCTGTTCAATTTTAGGCTTTATTGGCAATATTGTATCTGTAGCAACAGTTTGGAAGCACAGAATTCCTGTGTCTTGGTGACATGGAAGGTCAGGAATCCTTTCTTTACCTGCTGCCCCRGTCATGTTACTTTCCAACCGTTCTTCTCATTTCTCCTTGTCTCTGCCACTAAGAATAATTTTCTGAATCCTTAGGTGAGACTGTCACATGTGGACAGATAAAGTGTGATAGAAATTACAGAAACCCTCTTACTGTGGTTTAATCTTGTTTTTTTCTTTTTTTTTTTTTTTTTTTTGTGAGAAGTAGCTGTTTAAAACAAGGCACAGGAACTTCAGCTTGATCAAAACTTGTTTTTGTATGATTTGATTTTCACATAACAAGAYCAGACTCAGGGTTGTATCACTCAGGGTAAGGGTTTGTGCGTTCTGAATCACTTCCAGTGCCCAGAAACTTCCTTGTGGATAGTGATTATGGACTCTTCCTTTAGAAGGCTTTAAACAGGGATATGGGTTTTCCAGAGCCTCTGGAAAGTCTGGACATCTGCAGGGGCCGAGTTCCTGCCCAGGCCAGCAGGATCTGTGTCCAGAGAGCCCAGGAGGGGCTGAGGGAGCTGGCAAGGGGCTCAGCCTGGAGCAAAGGAGGCTCAGGGGGCCCTTGTGGCTCTGCACAACTCCCTGCCAGGAGGGGACAGCCAGGGGGGGTCGGGCTGTGCTGCCAGGGYACAGGGACAGGASAAGGGGAAAGGGCCTCAAGCTGGGCCAGGGCAGGCTCAGCTTGGCCAGCAGCAGCAATTTCTGCATGCAAAGGGTGCTCAGGCCTTGGCAGGGGCTGCCCAGGCAGCTTTGCAGTGCCCAGCCCTGCAGGTGTCCCAGGAAGGGCTGGAGGTGGCACTCAGTGCTCTGGGCTGGGGACYAGGTGGGGAATGAAGTTGGGCTCAGAGATCTTGGAGGGCTTTTCCAGCTTCAGGGATTCCATGATTTCTGCTGTTGTGTGCACTGGGAGCCACCMCCTGTGGCTGGGCAGTAATCATGAGGGCTGAGCTGTCCCTGTTCATTTTGCTGTGATCATTTTCACATTAGGGCCTTGTCACTGCTCAGCTCCTGTCTGCCATTAAACACAGGCAGGGCTTTTTCTGAGCTCATGGWAACTCTGGGATTTTACATGGAATGCCCATGGTGAGGAAATATCTGGGGATTTGAACCCAAAACCCTAAAATACCCCCTAAAAACCTCAAACCAAACTCTCTCCCCCCACCTTTTCCACAGGCACTGTGTAATTTTTGAATGCCCAGGTGTGATCACTCCCAGCCAAACACTTTCTTCTGGAGAACCTCTGTTGGAAGACAATTTTCCTTTTTCTTTTTTTTCCCCCTGTTTTTTAACATGCTGAGAAGACTACTTTTGGGTTAGGTTGGGAAAAAATAGTAAGAACAAAAAAAAAAAACCTCTGTGTTTTGCAGTATTTATTAGACAGTGTATTGAGGCATGGCGAGTTTTAAATTGGCAGGGAGATGAACAGCTTATATATGTAAGCAGAAATCAAATGTTTAAATAATGCCAAATTATCCTGCTGCACATTGTTTAACAGGACTGCAATGGGAAGGAAGCAAGGAGAGAAAATGTGGTTTTCAATTGGATTAGAGAGAAATGGCATTTCTCTGCAATTGAAGGTTTAGTTSTAGTCTGAATTATCCTGGAAAGTTGATTTGCACAGGAAGGGGGTTGTGGTGTTTGTGTTTGCCTTCAATATTGTTTCAGTTCCTTTCTGTGAATTATATGGTGCTCCATGAGCACTTCTCATTTCAGAAACATTTTAATGGGGTTGAAGTTCAAGGAATTGCAAACTCTTGGGRATCTTTAAATGTTCAGAGCAGGAGACCACAGAATCCCAGAATTATTTAGGCTGGAAAGGACCTCTAAACCTGGGACTGYTCCCCACCTTGTCCCCAGCCCAGYGCACTGAGTGCCACCTCCAGCCCTTCCTTGGACACCTCCAGGGATMGGSACTCCAAACCTCCTTGGGCAGCCCCTGCCATGTCAGACATTTTTTGGTTCTGTACCAGAATATCTTCATTTTAGTCTCTGATTTATAAGCTGCTGATTTTGCCAGCAATATTGATGCAACATGAGATATTTGATTTATTTGTCCCTTTTSATTGACCTGCTGGGCAAGTCTGCCATGGGATAATTTCACACCTTATTTCTAAGCAGAATTGTTCGAATTGGGAATTATTTGGTCCTAGAGGGGAACACAGTGTTAAATATCTTGGGGCACCCTCATTTAAATATTTAATTTGATCTCCCAGCTGGTCTTAACTTAAACCAAGGTTTCTACTGTTGCCTGGTGTCACTTTTCTCTGTGACCAGTTGGCCAGTGCAGCCTAATTGTGTTTCTTGAGAAGTGGCCAGGCTTCTGATTCAATTCTAAATAACACAGCACAAAAACTGATTACTGCAAAATCATAGGAAATTTTGAAAAAACTTACAGGAAAAAAACAAAATCAAAGAAAACACAGTGGAGTAGGTTTTTTATTCACATAGTGGTGCTGGATGAAAATTTCTAGTGTGAGGTTCTATTTTCCCATCTTCTAACATAAAAACTATGGATTTTAATATAGTTTTATTTTACTACTGTTAAGAGATTTGACTCTTTTGCAAAAATTTCTTGACTCTTCAGACTTTTTGTTTGATAAAATGGTTGGGATCTTGCACCTGAACTATTATAAAGCTCAGTGGTGCTGCTGTTTTGTTTAGAAGGTGAAGTTTCACATCCACAAGTCAAAAACTTCAGCTTTTTCAGCTTTGCTCTTCTTCAATGTTTGTTTTTTTTTAGCCTTCCAAGTTGTTTTTACTATTTTTTATTGCAAAACCAATTGCACAAATCTGGGCAGTTTTCTTTGTGACTCTTTGACATTTGAATGGTTTTGTGCTAAATATAAAACAAAGCATTTTGTGAGAGGGACTTTTCATGAAGATGTAGAGTGACAGGACAAGGGGGAATGGCTTTAAGCTGGATGAGGCAGGGCTGGATGGGATATTGGGAATTAGGAATTGTTCCCTGGCAGGGTGGGCAGGCCCTGGCACAGGGTGCCCAGAGCAGCTGGGGCTGCCCCTGGATCCTGGCAGTGCCAAGGCCCCAGGCTGGACGCAGCCTGGGACAGTGGAAGGTGCCTCTGCCATGGCAGGGGATGGAACTAAAAATAGCCCTTAAAAAGTCCATTTTTCACTCAAATTATTCTATGATTCTGAGCAGTTACTCTGCTGTTACAGAAACAACAAAAGAAACAGGTTCTTCAATGCTTTGTGGTGTTTTAAAATTTTTTTTGAATTTTTTATTATTGTTGTTGTTGTATTCATAGAAATTATTCAGAAAAGCTCCAAGTTCATGCTCCTAATCAATCTATCAAACAAAAGCCTGTCCTCACTCTGCAGTGCTATGCTCCCCAGGATTCACTGCTGCACCATTTAATTGGGATAGATTTCCTACCAGGACAAAGGTACTTTGTGAGTTTATCATAAGAATCAGATCTTATAGAATATGGTGTTTCAGTGAAGGGGGAACTATAAACAAAATCTCTATCAACAAAGCCAYCAAAATAACATCTCTGAGTGATTGATGGCTGCTGTGGAAATAAATTCAAGGCTGTGAAAACTTCCTACAGTTGCATATGTTAGAAGAGATAAGATATATGGGATGTTCAAATACAAATGATGTGCAAATGCATTTTTTCTATTATTTACAGGAGGAAAGGGAAAAAAAAAAAGTAAAGGGTGAAACTGTAACTTAGAGGATGGGTTACATCCAGCCTGGCCTTGGGCACTGCCAGGGATCCAGGGGCAGCCCCAGCTGCTCTGGGCACCCTGTGCCAGGGCCTGCCCKCCCTGCCAGGGAACAATTCCTSATTCCCAATATCCCATRTGGAATATTCAGGGAATCTTCCCCCTCTGTTTTCATTTAATGATCTCAGGCACATGAGCAATTAAGAAGTTGTAATCAAATGGAGCTAATCAGGATGACACAGCCTCGTCTGCTCCAYTCAACTGCTCCTCATATCTCCAATTTGATCTAGATAAGAAAATTGCTGGGGAGAGTGGCTCAGGCAGTGCTTTTCCAGCTCCAGGGGCTGTGCACTTTGGTTTCCAAGGTTTGGTGTTTTTATTCTGCTCAGGAGGTGGTGATTAACAGGTGAGGAAAGGCTCTGCTCGTGCAAGAAGCCTGATGGTACCAGAGTATTTTAAATATCATTGAACTGCTCAGTATCTAAACTRCTTCCACATAATCACTGACCCCACTCTTGTCTGCTAATTAAAATAGTTACAAACAAACTGCCAGGAAAGGGCAAACTGTTAATGGCTTCAGATAAACCACTGGTTTCTTCTTTATCCAGAGCTAAACCCATCATGAACCAGAATCTTGCTCCCAACCAAAAACAACACTTAATTTTAAACTTAAAGAACATGAACAATCACACACAGAAAATAAGAAAGAGCTCCCAGAGCTGTGCTCAGTTGTTTTCTCACCAACCCTGTGGATAGAACCTTTGTATAATTAAATACTGGAGGTCTGCAAAGAAAATACCTTATCTGCTTGTTCTTCCCTTGTAATCAATGGCTTGGGATTTATGGTGCAGCTGGCTAATACAAAATTAATCAAGCTCTCCATTTCAGCCAGCCTGGAGCTGGAGCAGAGGCTGAGCAGCCCCGTGTCAGGTGTGCTGCCTCTTTATCAGTGGCTGTAGGTGAGATAAAATCAAAAAATAGGGCTTCAAAAACTGAAGGGAATTAGGAGGGGAAGAATTTGGGCATTACTGAACGCTAAGAAGACTTTAAATCCTACAGAAATACCCATGCAATTGCTGTCTCATCTGCAGGATTATTTCTGAGGGGAAAACCTTACAGGAAGGATTTGAAAGCTACCCTCAATCCTTTTATTTCCAGCTATTAGAAATTAAACTGAGTCCAGCTTTAGGCATCACTTTGTCCTCCTGCTGGTGGCCTCTGTGTAGCCTGTGGGCCCAAATTACTCATGTGTTTTTTATGAATTATAATTTGTACAYCTAAAAACAAACACATTCTTTTTGCTGCCCATCCTTGCTGATGGAAAACTTCTCTGGATGTGCACCTGGATTGGGCTGACCTAGGAAGGACAGCTCCTAATTCTGTCCTTTCCAGGCAGYTGCTGRTTGGAGAAGGGTTTTATGTGTCCTGAGATCTTTGGAAGGAGCACTGATAGGCAGAGACTGGGATTGCTTTGGCACTTGCCATTTTCCATAGGAGCCAAAACACTGAGCAGAGTTGTATCCTTCCAAGGAGAGATGATCAGTCGTAATTTCTGCCAGCAAATATCCTCCTTGTTTATTATTATTATTTTTTAATTGATTGTCTTTACAACAAGGAGCTGAGTTGCATTTTATGCTTATTTACATATGTAAATTAAACTAAAAAAATGTACATAAGTAAACAAACACAAAATGCAAGTTCAGCTTCTTTCCAGCACCAGGAGCAGAATTTATGATTTTTTTTTTTCTACCATTTCATAGAGTCATTGAGGTTGGAAAAGCCCTCCAAGAAAAGGGAATCCAACCTGTGCCCAATCRCCACCTTGTCCCCAGCCCAGAGCACTGAGTGCCACATCCAGCCCTTCCTTGGACACCTCCAGGGATGGGGASTCTYCTGCTGCCTTTTAGGGAATGATATTTTTTCTATGCCTTCAACTCTCCTGAGWGTGGAGCCAGACAGAGAGATTTTTGGTAATCAGGTTGTCCTGTAAGGTGTTTATTTTTGAAAGTGTTTTCTAAGGAGGTAAAAAGGGAGAAGTAAATATTTCCAGGCTCTGGAGTCAATACTGCAAGGGATATGAAATGTCTTTTCCAATGTAGCAGAAACCCAGCAGCTCTCTCCTTGCAATTTATCAGTTGGTTGATGATAAAGGTTTCAGACAGCGGGTGAACCATGCTTACATTTTATTTTCACCATGTTATTAAAGAAAGAATAAGCTGCAAAAAAATCATCCTGACTAAAGTTTCTGGAAGGAGCCTTTTGGTGTTTGGAGGCTGGAGAGTCCACAGAGCAGCAGCTGTGATAGGACAAGGGGAATGGCCTTCCACTGCCAGAGGGCAGGGCTGGATGGGATGTTGGGAATMAGGAATTGTTCCCTGMSAGGGTGGGCAGGCCCTGGCACAGGGTGCCCAGAGCAGCTGGGGCTGCCCCTGGATCCCTGGCAGTGCCCAAGGCCAGGCTGGACTTTGGGGCTTGGAGCAGCCTGGGACAGTGGAAGGTGTCCCTGCCATGGATGGGCTTTAAGGTCCCTTCCAACCCAAACCATTCTGGGATTCCATAATTCCATAATTCCTCTCTGATTCTAACATCATTTTTTAGGAATCCTCCCCAAGTGGCTGCTTGGGAGGTGCTGAGTCCAACAGTCCTTTGTCCCATCCTATAATTCCTCCCTCACAGAGCTGCTTTACAGAAGAGATATCTGTAAACCTTCCCTTCATTAAAAGAAATCCTAAATTGGTTCAAAGGCTCTCACCATTTTGCAATTTCCAGACAGTTTTGGATTAATAGGGCCCAAACTTTCCAAAGATGATGATCAGGAGATTGTGGCAGGAGTAAGAGAAGATGCCAGAGATCTGTCCTTCCATCTCAGGATATGGTTTGCTTTTTAAACAGGCACTTAAGAGAAACCAAAAGGTTTTAAGTTCCCCCTTTATGCTTTTAACCAAAAGGTTTTTCTAACATTAAATTTGAAGAAAGCACTGATTTTGCGTTCTCCCTTTCTCCTCCTGCTGTTTTCTGGGTTYGGTTGTGTGTTTTTGTTGGGTTTTTTTTTTGGTGTTTTTTTTGCAAATTTGGAGATATTTTGTGAATTTACCTGAAAACATGAATGATAAACTGTGGGACAGGAAGCCAAAGCACACCTCTTGTAACACATTGTGGACTGGGAACAATTTTAATTATAAAACTAAGATAACCTTGGTTTTTACTCAACAAATTAGATCTCCAAAGTGTGCAGCTCACCAGGAGAGCCACAAATAACTCAGTGTAGCTCTCCAGCACTGCAGTCCTCATTGCTTTCCTAATTAACTCAGGCTGCCTGAACACAGACTGGCTCTAGGATGGTCAGAAATCAGCTCAGACTTCAATTATTGAACCCATTGGACCATAATTCATTAAGAGACACTTCCAAGGGGGACACTTCTTGGGCAGTCTCCTTATTCCATGTTATTCCTGGATGGGGGACATGCCAATGGCTGGGACTCAGGGGCTGCACAATGACTTAGGTGTCTTCTCCTTWTTTGAGGGGGAGAAAGGACCTTCTGCCTGTGACTTTGGAGCCTGTTTTCCTCTCATACCCTGGGAGGGCAGCACTTTCCATGTCCTCGTTGGGCAATTTTTCCATCCCTCACTTTGTGTCATCATCCTCTGTGCAAAATGAGGGAACTTTATGAAGCCTCCAGTGTAAGTCGGAAGTTCATGCTCTGCCATTTCCTGGGTTCTGCCACTGCATGTCTGCCTGGAAATGGGCTTAAAACCAACATTTTTGGCCCTGTTGGGGCTTTTTTGGTTGCTGATTTTAGATACTTAAAATCTATAAGCCTTTCCAAAGCACAGSACRGTGTCTTAGCTCATGGCAGCGTTCAGTGGGAATTTAATCATGGTTTAGTTAAGCCACAGTACCAAGGTCCAGCACTTTCCACGTCCTTGGRTGGGCAATTTTTCCATCCTTTGTGTCAGAATTCTCTGTGCAAAGTGAGGTAACTTTATGAATCCTCACACAGTGTAAGTAGGAAATTGATTCCTTGCCATTTCCCGGGTTCTGCCACTGCATGTCTGCCTGGAAATGGGCTTAAAACCAACARTTTTGGCCCTGTTGGGGCATTTTTTGGATACATAAAATCTATAAGCCTTTCCAAAGCACAGCASCCTGTTTTAGCRCATGGCAGCGTTCAGTGGGAATTTAATCATGGTTTAGTTAAGCCACAGTACCAAGGTCCAGCCTTTAAACATCCAGGTGAMTCCTCAGTGGTGCAGATGGTTGTTCCTGCAGGGATAGAATGAAGAAATTCTAGAATTCCCTGCTTTCAGGTGGATAATTCAGGGCAGTGCCARGACTGTAGAATGTGTTCCTCCAGAACAGGGTTGTATTTTTGGGGGGAAAATGGAAAAAAATTGCATTGTTTTAATTAAGATGTACTTGTGGCAATCTGTTTGTCTGGGTATTTTTAGCAGTGTCTAAGGGAGAGTTTGAGGAGCTGAGGGAATTGAGTGTCTTTTAACAAAAGGAGATGTCTTGGGATGGCAAAGCCACGTCCTCACCTTCTGCCATTGCTGCTCGAGGTCCTGATTAAATTACAGGAACGTGTTGATCAACACTGGCTTCATTAGAGATGTCAGGAGAGAGCTATTTCTAGGCACAATATGTAAATCTCCCCAAATAGGTGGTTAATTCTCTGGAACACAAACAATCCTAGGAGTGGCAGCTTAATTAGCACCCGTTTTCCTGGGTTACCTGCTGGAGACTGGCACCAAGGGGAAGGTTCTGGAATTATTGGAATATTTATAGGTGACTTCAGTGGAGCAAAATTGTTCTACCAGACAATTTYATTCATTTTTTAAAATAGCATGTGGATGCTGCTAATTTTTTAGGTTGAGGGGTAGGGTTRAGAATTTTAAAACCCCAAAGTTGGAGGTTTCATGTCTGTGTAAATCTTTCTTACCCCAGTTCATAAAGTGCTGCTTTTTAAAGGAAGCCACTGAATCACAGCCCCAAAAATAGAGTCAATGATATTGATACATTTAATGGTAAAAATACATTCAATGGTTCATGTGTTATTGAAATATTCTAAAATTTGACATCTGTTTTTACAGAGAATCAAATTCCTGTGTACATATCAAAATTCCATTGAGGTTTTTTTTTCCCCTAAAATTAGTTTAAAAATTACTTTTAATGCTTCTTTCTCTCAGCTCATTGCCATCAGTTCTGTAGAATACAAACTGACAGGATTTTGCACCTGTTTTAGACATATAAAAATCTGGACTGAAATAGAAGAAATTCTTCCTGGCAAGATGAGAAGCCTGGTTATTAAGTATGATTTTCAACGTCAATATTTAACCTAAGATGCAAAACTGACAAATTTACCCTTTAGGAACATGACAAAGATGAATGTTATTGGCTCACCTCATGTTTCAGTTAATAAATGCCAATTTATTTGATTTTAAAGAAATTCCAACAATACGAAATGTTAGGAGTATCTCCAACTGCTTTTCCCAAGTTGCTTTTACTACTGGTACTACAGCAGTCAAAATTTACTTTAAAAGTTGCTTATWGTACCAAGAATGAGTTGAAGTTCAAAAATTAGAAATTTTTCATCCTCCTCTATGAGAGCTCTGTCTTAAATGCATTACAGGCATAATAGGGAAAATGCAATCTCAACAAATATTGAAAATAAGATGAAATTTGAATGCTGGGGGCATAGGAATYGTTAAAAGCAGGTTTAATCAATTTTTGAAAGCGCTTCTGAAGATATTGCAGCTTCTCTSGACTCATCCAGTGCTTTTTAATGGTCTTAAAAATGACTTTTGGTAATGGTAATTTTAGCTGCTGCTTGGCATAGTATCATGTTTTTATGTGCTTTACAGTGTTTTCAGGCACAAGTATGATTTTTAAAGACTCCTGTCAACTCCAAAACTGCTWGTAAAATGGGGAGTTATTTCAATCTAAAAGCACAATGTCTGAAAGAGGGATGGCTCTGCGTTCATCTCAAGCTGTAAAAATAAAATAGCAAAGCKCAGCACTGGCAGGGCAATTTGCGGGTCCCAAACCCTTTAGAGATACTGTATCTAGAGATACTGTACTGTAAAGAAAAAAAAAGAATGGCAGAATAAAGCCATGAGATAAATTAGCTGATCAGGTTATGTGCCCTGAAATGGAACAGGAGCTTTTCATAATGGTCTTTATTTGCTTTTTGTCCCTTTTTTTTGTACTTGATTGTCACCCAGACTCACTTTTTGTCCAGTTCAAACCCAACCCAYCCCCAAATTCACRTSTCCCTCGTGCTTTGGAATGCCTGAGCTSCAAATTTTAGAGCAGGGCTTAACTCTGATCAAAGCACGCAAACTCTGGGAGGTTCAAGCAGGATCTCAAATGGGTCTGAATCAAGCTCAGGTTTGCTGGGGCGCCTTCCCAGACTCTGCAATTAGGGATTTCTCTCAGGAAGAGCTGCAAATAGCCCGTGAAAGCCCTTCTTATGCCATTCTCAATGCAGAGCCATGGCAGCACAAGCCAGCTAATGTAAAAGGTATTGCCAAGCTCCTCTGAAACTGCCCAGCTGTGGAGCTGAATGGCCACACAGGAAACGAGGCGGGGCATTTTCCCCTGCTCTGGGGTTGCTTGGTTACTCACTTTAAATGTATGGCTCTATGTGGCTCTTTATGAGGACCCTCAGTGTGTAAATGGAGTTTTAGAGACTCTTTCATGGCTGTGTTTTTTCCCCCCTGAGTGTTCCCTGCTGAATGGAAGTGGAGGTGAGGACAAAGCACTGCTTCCTTCAGGAGCAGCTGGGGTATTTTGGAGAATCAAGTGCAGCTGGGAACAGAAATACCTGTTCAGGCAGAGAGASATGTGAGGTGCTTTAAATCAGCCTGCAAGAATTTCACTCCTGCCCTCTCCAGGTTGGAAATCTGCTCTTGCTTACCCAGGCATCGCCAGCTCCCAGGAGCTTTGCTGCGGGTTTCAATCCATAAAAGACCCCAGGCTGGGGTTGTGAAAGATGGAGATTTCTTGAATTGTGCTCTCTCAGCAGCTTGTCCCATCACCAGCCACCTCAGGGGCACAACTGCCCTCATGGCACTTGTGCTGGCAGTGTTTGAGTGAATCACTGGCCTTTAGTTCTGGGTTTGCTCCATCCTGGATCTTGTGTGTGRCATACAAACGAACTCTTAATTTCCAGCTGGTGGTCAGGCAGAAATCAAGTGTCTGTTTCCTCATTAATAATTTAATTCCTCATTTAAAATGGRCACAATAATATTGGTGACTCAGGCTTGAGGATGGGACTTGGTGATTCTCACTTGGTATCTCCAAGACTTCTCTAAGTGTTTGATGGGCTTAACCATGTGGAGGAAATGGGGAGGAAAGCCTTTAAATACTTGAAAATTGGAGAATATTTGGGTTGGAAGGGACATTAAAGATCCAAAATTGCACCCCCTGCAATGGCAGGGACACCTTCCACTATCCCAGGCTGCTCCAAGGCCCAAAGTCCAGCCTGGCCCTGGGCACTGCCAGGGATCCAGGGGCAGCCCCAGCTGCTCTGGGCACCCTGTGCCAGGGCCTGCCCACCCTGCCAGGGAACAGTTCCTTCCTGATATCCATCCAAATTTCCCCTCTGTCAGTCTGAACCCATTCCCTGTGTCCTGTCACTCCAGTTCCTGTTGCAGGGTCCCTCTCCAGTTTCCCTGTGTCCCTTCAGGCCCTGAAAGGAGCTGTGAGGTCTCCACACACCCTTTTCTCTCCAGGCTGAACAGCCCTAGCAATTTCTCAGCCTCTCTTCATCTCTGACTCTCCAAACTCTCTTTCACAAGCWCAATTCTTCCCCTCTCCACAATGGAAAGAGTCATGGTTGAAGAAAAGAGTGTCCATGAAACTAAAACTGGTGAATGTTGAGAGTTGGCTCTGTTTAATTTTCTGGAGCTAAATTAAAATACTTATAAACACAGAGGGAAAGAAACAACATAACAAATCCAACCTTTTAGCTCCCCTTTAGGTCCTAGAAAAGTCCCCTCTGCTTTTTTTGAACTCTGCTCCCACTTGGTGGGAGATAATTTGGACTTGCTTGCTGGGTCAGGCTTTTTGTAGTATCAAAGTTGTCATTGCCTCCTTCCCACAGAGSTTTTCTCTGTATTGGATGTTGTGCCTATCCAAGGTGTTTTCTTTCACATGCATATCAAAGAAAGTGGTTTTAGTGGCTCCTTGAAGAATTTTCCATTTTGCCATTTGTCTTATTGACAGCACACAGTCACTGAAGCYGATCAGAGCCCTGAACTCYCCATAAATTCTTGTTTGCTGCAGTGTTMGGGGATGATAAAGTGGTTATTGGAGTCATGGAGGGAATAGAAGGTCAGTAGGGAKTGGTTGGGTGCTGCTTCTTCCTGCACTGTGATGGGATGGTGCCATGTGAACAAGCCATGACTTGTTCAAACTAAACTTGGTCCAACATGTTCTGGATGCTGCACACTTTCATAGATTCAGGAAGAATTTGGAAATATTAACAAAAAGACAAATAMAAGAGTTAATACTTTGTTCTTTCCTGTCTTGGGGGGCAGCCCTAGGAAGTAAGGGATTGATGCTGAGCAGCCTTCCAGAATTACTGACAAGGTTTACAGTCTGATCCTCATTTCAGTTAAAAATAAAAATTGAACTTTTTTTCTGCCAACAAATAAAATAATCTCCTTTGACAGTTAGTGGGTAGAACTTTATTAAATGGAAAATCTTTTCAATTGGGCTGCGTATSTGCTAGGAACTGAGTCAGGGGTTTGAAATTGCCCATTGCACTCCCTGTGACTGTTTAAATAAAAACAAATGGAACAATTTATCTGACTAAATAAAAGCAAACTTGAATATAAGACAAATAATGAAATAACTCAGAGTAATGATTGAGTGTTTCTGCAGCAGCTGGAAGAAGAGTTGGTGATTAGCATAAGGAAGTGGATTTTTTTTTCCCAGTTTTATTTCAGGAGTGCTCAGGAGGAGGTTGCAGTTACTTCCCAGAATTGTGTCCCAGGAAGGTTCAGGCTGGCTCTTTGTTTTCCAGATGATGATTGTGCTGTTCTCCCTGAAGAGCTCCTCACTTATTTTTTGTGTCAAGGTGAAACTCCTTTTGTCTTTGGAGGGGTAGGACTAGGTTAAGAACTTTTTTCTCACAGCTGCGCTCTGTTGATGCAAATACAAATCCCCTCTTGAGTCTTGTGGGAGACTTTTTGTGCTTGAAGTCWCTTAAATTTTTAGGGCTTTGTGGGCCAAGCTGTTTTTCTTAAGCCATGTGACACAAAGACCAGAATAACCCTTTTCCTGACACTGCTCCCACCTCATTCAAATGTTTTWCTGAGCTGTAATTTAGAGATATAGGAAATATGAGTGGTTATTTGGGGTTACCAAGGGATTGTGTGTGGTAGGGGGAGTATAAATGCAATTTTGGATGGCTGTGACTCCTCTACCTTGATGCCTGCATTGTCAATCTCTGTGTTTGAGGTTCAGCTGTCCCTGTGAGGGTGAGCATGGGGCCTCTCAGAAATGGGAGTGTGGGGATTCTCACAAGTTTCTGAGGAGAGATTTGCAAAATCTGCTGGAGCCTGGCAACCTCCACACACAGAGAGTGGTGTAGGAGTTSAGGTGTCTCCAGCTACTCCTCAACCTGTTGTTCATTGAGGAAGGTGTCCCTGCCCATGGCAGGGGTTGGAACTGGGGYATCCCAAAGGTTCTTTGCAGCCCAAACCATCCTGTGAGTCTSAGAGTCCCTCCAGTGACTTGGGAGCAGGAGACCAGTGTGGCAAACCCTGTGAAAGCCCTTTCTGGAGGAGCTGGTGCCTTTGGAGGTGGCAGAGGGGCTGTGAGGGTGTACATGGCCTTTGGGATGGTGGGAATGAAGAGAAGAGCTCAGGAGGAGAACGGGAGCTGCTGGAAACTGCAAACCCCCATAGTTTGTGGGGCAGGGCTGGTTGGAGGGGACATTTGGCTGTCAGGCAAACCCCAGCTTGAGTGACCACAGAGTCACAGYGTGGTCTGGGTTGGAAGGAACCTCCAAGARCATCCAMTTTRTTCKACCTCCCACTGGAGATTCTCTCCTCTTGMGTGTCTGCAGAGCTCTGGGCATTGCCTGTTGGTTCCCCACACTGGGAGTTTGTTATTAGCTGGTTCCTTAACCATTCTTTTAATTTCTATAGATGATTTTCTGTGTTTTTAGCTATTTAAAACAGAGAGAAGTCCTCTAGGGATTAGAAATGCTGGATGGGAAGGGGATTTGAAGYGGTTTCAGAGGTGAAAGGAAGATGATGCAGGAGGTGTCTGCTGGGAAAATACCTGATTATTCAAGTTGTTGTGTTTGTACTGAGGCTGTTTGACCTTGCTGAGTGTCTCACCTAGGACAGTGATTGAGGGTTTCCTCTGAGCCATCTCATTAAAAATAATTAGAAATTAAAATAATGAAAATTAGCCAGCAGAAACCAAATAGAGCTGAGCCTTGACACTGTTACATGGAGAGTTTGCTAAAGAGGTTCTCACTTTGCTCCCAAGGAGAGAGGCCCTTTGTTTATCCCCTTCTCTTGATTAAAGAAGGGTAAAGCAGAAGCACTGTCAGGAAAAACAGTGAAGTTAACAACAGGAACAGCAATGATTTGCTGCAAGGTCTTAGGAAAGCCTTCAGAGCTTGTTGTTTTATTTAGTAAGTTCTATTTGCCTTTCCTGTAAGGAGTTTGGGGCAGGGGCACTGCTGCCTCAGGATCCCATTTACCAGCATTGCTGCCTAAACATAAAATGCATCATGAAAACTGTAGGGAGGGAAGCTCATTTACGGAATGCTTTTCCTTTTTAAAGTGTGTTTGATTTATCATGATTTGACTTTAAAAACTACTCCATTATATGCCCAGGAATTTCAAGGACAACTTGGTTTTTTTGTTGAGAAAATTGGAACAGAGGCGTGTTCTGGTAATACATTCTGGTAATAAACTGCAGTGTAAAATTGGAAGAGGTAAAATAATGGCTAAAAGAGTTCTACCAAGGCCCATACACTGACACAGGGCACCTTTCTGCTCTTTGGGTTTAAAGCCTTGTGGAAATATTTCCTTCCTAAGTCACCTTTGGGGCTGCAGTTATTCTGTCCTTTTTTTGGGGTTGAATAAAGCAATCGTAGTGCTGAAATAATTTCTGTTGAGGATCATTTCAACAAAATACTGGAGAAAAAATTGAGAGAAGTAGAGTGAGTCCTGAGGAGGCCTTYGAGATGCTCTGAGYGCTGGAGCCCCTCTGCTCTGGAGCCAGGCTGGGAGAGCTGGGGAGGAGAAGGCTCCAGGGAGAGCTCAGAGCCCRTGCCAGYGCCTAAAGGGGCTCCAGGAGAGCTGGAGAGGGACTGGGGACAAGGGATGGAGGGACAGGACACAGGGAATGGCTCCCAGTGCCAGAGGGCAGGGCTGGATGGGATACTGGGAAGGAATTGTTCCCTGGCAGGGTGGGCAGGCCCTGGCACTGCCAGGCACAGCCCAGCTGGGGCTGCCCCTGGATCCCTGGCAGTGCCCAAGGCCAGGCTGGAGCAGCCTGGGACAGTGGAAGGTGTCCCTGCCATGGCAGGGGTGGCACTGGATGGGCTCTAAGGTCCCTTCCAGCCCAAGCATTCTGGGATTCTCCTAAAAACGGAGCCTCTTTCATGTAACAGCACTGAGGACAATTTCCTAAGGGACACTGCTCATTGCTGTTGCTCTTTAGCTTAAGGAACTTATTTTTTACTCCTTGCTAATTTATCCAAGTGTATTTCCAGAGAGTTTCTATTTTCCTTGATTAAATAAATTCCAACTTCTGTCATCTTTATAAGACAGGCTCTCCATCKTCCTGATGATGGCAGTAACTTTTCTCTGCACCTGGCTCAGTCCAAAGATGTATTTTCATGTCCCCAGGAATTCCCACCATCTCTGGCTGGTGCCTGGTTGTACAGACAGTGCTTGAGCTTAGGTTTTTGGACCCCATTGATTATATTTTGTGAGGGGAAAGAAAGGACCCCCATATATTTACAACATACCACTTGTCTTCAAGGTTTTTCATTAAAATTATTGTCTCTGAATTGGAAATTTGTGTCACACTGCAGTTTTGGATTTATCTGTTCAGGGTGTGGTGATGGATGTGGAACTGAGTCTGTGGCTTTGTTAGGTTTGTTCCTGCAGAAGGGAAGGGTGAGGTGGCAATGACTGAAAAAGGAGGTTTGGGTAGTGCTGGCATGGTGAAATGATGTGAAATAATTTGTAAATTTTTGTCTATGCAATAAAAATTCTCCACAAATCTGTTATTGGTGACATGGGTTAATCCAGATGTTTCCTACTCCCATCCTGCTTCTTTGGTTGGTTGTTTTCCCTCCCATACTTCTGGCTCTTGCTCTGATCTCTTCTTTTCACTGAAATTTATCTCATGATAAATTTTCTTGCTTCACCTGCTCACACTTGCAATAAATCCTCTGCAAATTGCTGAATTTCAGTGGCCAGCCCTGCCTTTTCTGTGAGACTCCCAAGATCCACATTGGAATGGTGGACATTCCTTTTAAATGCACTGTACAATGTTTAGTTTTCCATTCTGGATATTCAGGTGTCTTTGATAGAAAACCAGCTTTGGGAAAAAGTTGTTAATGTGGACATGTGATTTAGCTTGTAATTTTGATTTTTTTTTAATTGAATATTAACTAGAAGTTGGCCTGATTTAACTGAAAGTTTTGCTGGTACACCCAGCAGGGAGAAAATGTTATGGAAACAGAGAAGATGGGGGAAAGCTCCATGGAGTTTTTAAAAAAATGTTGATTATTGTTTTATTAAGATATATGCAATTTTTAGACTTAAAAATTGTCCCTGCTTTTGATTTTTATTTGATATTTAGTTTGGTTTTTGCTTTTATTTTTCCAGTTGCTGTTGTACGGGGTATAGCAGGGCTATTCCTGAAAACACAGTGGCAGTAAAAGTCTTTATTGTTGAGCTTCTTTGCCCTAAMTAAGAGTTTGTTGAAGGGTCCTTCAGTTCCCCAAATCCTGAACCTCTAGTAAATGAAAACATACATCTCTAGAAAAAAGTTAAAGTTGGTTTTGTTAGGGCCCTGGAAGGTTTATTGTATCCAGTGAAAAAAATGAGAGCAGGGAAAAAAAAAAATAAAAGGCCATATTTCATATAGATAATGCAAACATTTCTTATCTTCCCACACAGTGTGCTCCTAGGAAACTACAGTGGTATGAAAGATGTGGTTTTCCAGGTGATTTATTTGCTCTGTTAATGCCTGCACAACAAAAAAGCTTTAAAATAATAGTTAATTCAATTCTTAAAAACCAAACAAACTGAAAATTTTCAATTGTTATGTATCAAAGTAGAGCATATAAAAATGAAAGGAGTAGGGAGGGGGAGAGTTCATGCATTAGTGATTTTATTTATGCTTTGAAGTGGTGAAGTGGGCACGGAGATATTTGGTCACAGGTTGGGCTTGGTGGTCTTGGAGGTCTTTTCTCAGGGGCAACACAAAGCTGCTGCTGGTGGAGGAAAACCCAGTGTTGTAGAGGGCTTCACCTCAATGGAGATCTGAGCTTCACTGTTCTCACCTCCCTTTGTAGGTCTTGTCTGTGCTGGGGTAATTAGAGGATGTAACGAGCTGTAGTTTGGGTCCTTTGAAGTCCACAAATGTGTAATTTTTACCATAAGATGAGAAACAGAATTTACCTCAGGTTGTCCTTCTGTTTCATTTACAGATGATTTTCTGTTGGGATTTGTGTGTAAAAAATACACCTCAAAAAACTGAACCAAACCAGTAATATCTGAGTATTTCTTTCCTATTTTGAGCCCAYAMCTTGATTAGAAAGTATAATTTCACACAAATATAGTTTGGATTACGTGTGCATCAGAGGAGCCTCTAAGTCTATAAAATCATGGGCAATCTCACATAGTCCTGAGTGGGGAATTGGGAAGGAGAATGGTTGTCTCTTTTCTCACTGAGTCAATGATACCCTTGGAAAATTAAAAGCTCTTCCTAATGAACTTTTATTTCCATGTGCTTTAAAGGGGATAGTGGTTTTCTGCTGTTTAATGTAGAAAACCTGATTGGTCCTAAAACAGTCATCACATGTGGTGATCATGCTTTTATGTATTTTAAGGCTACACTTGTGTTTGCTAGCTCTGCATGTACTGCTTGATATCTTTGAACCTCTCTTTTGAGTAAACCAACAAACTCTTACTTATTTTCTTTCGTTATTCTGCTCTGCTTCCATTGATGACTCTAAACTTTTGACTCCAGACTGGCAATATGAGGGTAAGATGGCACAATATGACTTCCTGAACATTGCTCGTCTGCTTTTCATTTGTGTTCTCCTTAGAGTTATTAAAATTCCATTCACTAAGTAGATCCTTTTTGTTGCAGTTAAATACAAACTTTGTTTGTTTCTGTTGTGAAGCTTTAATTATGATTTATACCTTTTAATCATTCCTTTGTTATTTCTTTGGGTTAAATTTCCATCGTATTCCCTGTGTCCTGACTCACATTGAGATTCCTTATGGGATCTCTAAAGCAAAACACAAACAGATTCGTTAGTGTAGCCATCCAGCTGGATCCTGGTGGAATGTGACAACAACCCTTCCCTGGGAGGGTGGGCAGGCCCTGGCACAGGGTGCCCAGAGCAGCTGGGGCTGCCCCTGGATCCCTGGCAGTGCCCAAGGCCAGCTTGGACATTGGGGCTTGGAGCAGCCTGGGACAGTGGGAGGTGTCCCTGCCATGGCAGGGGTGGCACTGGATGGGTTTTGAGGCCCTTCCAAACCAAACCATTCCATGATTCTATGATTTGAGGAGTGTGTGTTCATGACATGCAAAGGAAGAGGAAAAAACCATATCACGTTMTTGCTGTTCGAGTGTTTTAAATARGGATTATCCCTGAGATCTTTTTTCATCACATCCTCCCTTGCTTTACAAAGTTTCTCTGAGTAAGGGATAAGCAAACAGCTCTGTTTTGCACCTTTGTGAGTGTAACTTTACAATCAGTTGRAGCTCATACCTGCATCACATTTAAGGGAATACTTGCCTTCAGCATGCCAAATATGCTGACTTGAAAAAAAACCCCAACAACAAAACTCCAGAGATCCTACTTTTGGAAAGAGAAATAACTCTTTTTTTCATCTTTATAGATTGCAAGTTGGCCAGAACAGGTCCTCCAGCCACAATAGTTCCCATTGACGAGGAGAGTCGCAACGGTGAGTGCCCCACAGTTATTTATCACAAATTATTTATAACCACTCTTTAAGGCCCTTGTGGCAAATAGACCTTAATTTTTCTGAAGTCAGTGGGACGGTACCAGAGGACAAAGTTCTGGTCAGTATTTGGTTTTGTTTGGGTAAAGCTGAAGTTTTACTCTGCAACATGAAAGGAGCATTAACAATGTGGTCTTCTGGGTCTCCCACGTGGATTTTGGAAGGTTGCTTGTTGGTTCCCTCTAAGTTTAGGAACGTGAGTTGATGGACARCTCTGAAATGGAAGAACTTGGTTGTAGTCATGGAAATTTCAAAAGAAAATGAATGTCTCTTTTTTCAGTATTTTAATTCTCCTGACAAACCAGAGAGTTCTCAGATTGTTAATCTGTGGTCTGAGCATTGCAGTTGTGTAGTGTACTTTGATGGGATGGAGTGCTTTACCCTGTTACAATCKGCTGTTACTCCTGAGAGTAAGTCACTACTCTTTCCTGCTTGTATTCTGTGTGTTTAGGTTTGTTTGTTTTTTTTTTTAACCTTGCAAGTTGGGTCTGGTTTTCTGCTGTGTGTGGCTGTGGTTTATCAGATATGAGTGCTTGAGAGGGTGAATAAAGCCAGGTGATGCTGGTGGAACCTCTCTGCGGTTTTTCTGGGAGGATTTTGTTGTTGGAATTGCTCAAAGTCAGATGGATAAATGCATTTATGGGTAAAACTCCTCAATAAACCAATTTTTAATACACCTGTGTGCTGAAAAAGCTCTGGTACTGGGGTGGCTAAAACCAGGCTCTTTTCCCTCCTCCTGGGGTGGTTTCCCTGCAGTCAGGACAGTCCTAAGGAGGGCTCTGAAGATGGATGTGGTCTTTGAATTGGATGTGTTGGTTCTTGGCAAGCTGCTGTTGAATCCTGATGTGTTCCAGTTGTGGCCTGCTCAGTTTTGGTGCAATGACCCCCTCAGCTGAAATGGTTTGGCTGCCATAGCTCGTCTCTCGTAGCCTTTCATCCTCCCTACTCATTAGAAATAAATCTGTGCTAACAGCAAGGGTTTATAAATGAATCCAAACCAACTTTGCCATCAAAAAAACTTTGTGAAAACCTTTAGAAAGAGAGGTTGAAGTTGTGGACTCCCCATCCCTGCAAGTGTCCAAGGCCAGGCTTGGCAGGGCTTGGGGCTACCTGGTCTAGTGGGAGGGGTCCCTGTCTAGAGCAAGGGTGTTGGAATGAGATGAGCTTTGAGGCATCTCCCAACCCAACTCTGTCTGAGATACAAAACTTTATAAGGAATGCATGGTGTTCTACATTTCTAGTGGACAGATTTTATATTGGCATTTCCAAGAGATGCAGGAATAAAAATCCACCTAATTTTGTTCTTACCTATACAAACAAGTCTTTAGCTCCCTTAAAGTGTGAAATCTTATTGTTATTTTAGTTCTTCCATGGCACTGTTACTTCTAAGGGTCTGTTTTTGAGGTTGGAATGGCTTCTGTAAGGATGGAGATCTCAAAACAATGGCTGGGACATTTTATTCCATCAGTGCAGGTGGCCATTGTGTTCTGGCAATAAACAGAAAATCCTGCTCTTTAGAAATAGATATTTAGTTCCATTGTGCCATGGCACACTGAGCTCATTCCTAATTCACAGGAAGTCAGAGACCAGCTAATCTCACAGAATAAAAACATTTTCCCAAATAACTCTTGCTTGTTTTCACAGTCAGGCACACAGGTACCATGCCTGACCTTTAAAGATCATCTTGAGTTCAGCAGAGATGTTAAGATTTGACAGTTTCCTGCCATGGGATGGATATCTCTTTATATCAAGTAATTTAGGTACAATAGTAAATTTCATTATAATTGTGCTCATGTGAGTAATCCTGGAAGGGGTGAATTTGACCTTTCTTAAGGAATATATGAATTATGTTATGATTTTCCCTGTGTTGAACTGAATTGGATGATAGTGTTTCAGGTCATATTAAGAGCAAAACTGAATTTTTCTGGATCATTTTTAAAGGCACAGGGTTATTTTCGCCCATGGATTTKTTTTTATTTAATTACTGGCTTTGAGACTTGGTTTTAACTTGTTTTAAAGTCTGAATGAYTCTTATTCCTAGGTCAGACTTTCTCTTTGCCAGTGTACCCCAAGTTTTTTGAGGCCTCCATGTGGAGCAGCCCTTCAGATGAGCAGCCTGAAATTCTCAAGGGCTTTGAATCTTTGGGCAGGTTTTTTTGATGGAAAGTATACTCTTGGGAAAGGACTTCTACAAGGCAAGATTTAAAGATTTAGAGATTAYATTAGAATTTGGAAGAGAAAGCAGAAGTTGGGGTAGAGGAAACAAGCAGACCAAAGTGAATTCCCCTAATGTGAGGACAAATAGGAAGCGGCATCTTGGTGCTCCATCCAGAACAAAACAATTCCACAGTTAGGAATGCTTTGTGCTCTTTCCCACCCGAGAAAAATCAGTCAGTGTTGGTGTGATTTGGTTTTATTTTAGTGGTTTTTCTCCCTGCTTCCCTTATGATGAGTGAGTGGTCTAATGAATAATGGGAGCAAATCCCAAAACCTTCTGCTCTCTTCCACGTTCCTTGGGTGTGTCTGACACAAGGAAGTGCAGCTTTCATGGCTGTAGGTGGGTCAAGTGTTATTTTTCCACCTTTTCATCTTCCTGCTCTCTCAGCAGCAACCTTTCTTCAGCCTGACTTCCAYGGGAGGRAGAGGATGTGTGATCCTGCTYCAAATCCCCTTCCATAACCCCTTGTGGGGAGGCACCCATGGGAAATAGGGCACAAAAAAATGCAGGAAACAAAGCTGTGGGATTTCTTCCCCCTAATTCTCTTGCACCAATTTATTTTCAGTTTTATTATATTGTAATYCTGGAAGAATGGATGTGATTACCTTGATGTTTTCCATGCTGGTCCAAACTGGTTTAATTTGGTTTTCAGGGACGGTCCACAGGGATTGAAGGAAATGTCCCCAGAGGCACAAAATCTGTAGTCTCCCTCCAGAGATGGGCTTAGGTGTGCTAATGAGGACTGGGATTGATGCCTCTGAATATTCATTACTCAATTAAATGTTCAGTGTCCACCAGGGCTGGAATTGAACTAATTAGCCATAAAGAAGGAAGAGTCCTGTTATCCCAGGAAAAGTTATTAAAATCAACTTGGAAGTTTTCTGTGGCTGAGCACAGGTCTATCAAGAAATGCATTCTTTAAGAGCTGTGGCTGGATTTCATTTCCTACTTTTCCCTCCTGTTTCAAGAAAAAGGATGAATTAATGACTTGAATGTGCTTCAGCCTTGGTGGGCTTTTCCAGCCTAAATGATTCCACTGTATTCTTGTATTGCCTTCATGAGCATCTCACTCTTTAATTTTAAACAAAAATACTTTCGCCTATTGCTTCCTATCATTCAAAAATCAGCTTTATGAAGGAAAGTCATCTTAGTTTTTCCATTTCAAGGGATTCTGAGAAGAGCATTTCCCAAGTTTGTAGTGTATGTGTAGGTGTGGAAAGGCACCAAACTGTCATTTTTATCTTGATTTTTCTTATTTTTCCCATAAAGGCACTTTGAGGACTCTTTGCATTTTGCTTTTACTTGGTGCACTATTTTTTCTAGTGTTTCTATAATGGAAAAAAWTCAAGTTATTAGTTTACATGTTGTTATCATTCCTGTGAAATGTTTTCCAGGGAGAAAGTGCTGCAGTTGATGTTTAATCTAGCTCATGCCATTGTCTTTATGCCTCCCTGGCCACACTTAGATTTTTCCCACATCTTTAGACAATTTTACAGCTCCCTAATGTGTTTATGAATATTTTTGACCAGTTTTTGACCAGCCTTTTCAAATCTATCTTCACCAACCTGGAATCTGGTTTGTCTGGCAATGGAMATGTGGTGTGCAGATCTAAGCTAAGGTATTGCAGCAAATAAATAAACCTTGGAATTAAATCTGGCCATTTTTAAGCTGAGTGTCTAGGCCCATTCTGGCCATTTTTAGGCTGAATCTCTAGGCCCAGTCTGGCCATTTTTAGGCTGAGTGTCTAGGCCCAGTCTGGCTGTTTTTAGGCTGAGTGTCTAGGCCCAGTCTGGCCATTTTTAGGCTGAATCTCTAGGCCCAGTCTGGCCATTTATAGGCTGAGTGTCTAGGCCCAGTCTGGCTGTTTTTAAGCTGAGTGTCTAGGCCCAGTCTCGCCATTTTTTAGGCTGAATCTCTAGGCCCAGTCTGGCCATTTTTAGGCTGAATCTCTAAGCCCAGTCTGGCCATTTTTAGGCTGAGTGTCTNTCTCGCCATTTTTTAGGCTGAATCTCTAGGCCCAGTCTGGCCATTTTTAGGCTGAATCTCTAAGCCCAGTCTGGCCATTTTTAGGCTGAGTGTCTAGGCTCAGTCTGGCCATTTTTAGGCTGAGTGTCTCGGCCCAGTCTGGCCATTTTTAGGCTGAATCTCTAAGCCCAGTCTGGCCATTTTTAGGCTGAATCTCTAAGCCCAGTCTGGCCATTTTTAGGCTGAGTGTCTAGGCTCAGTCTGGCCATTCCCACTCAGGGTGCAGTCAAGGTGGATGATGAGATTTTGGTGATGAGTCTCAGCAGTGTTTTGCTGATTCTCTGGGTGTTGATGCTGTTCTGTGGTCATTAATCCCAGGTCTAAGACATTAGATTAGCCAGCAGTACAAGTCTGAGCTGGATCA
Source organism: Sporophila hypoxantha (assembly GCA_002167245.1). Lineage (NCBI taxonomy): Eukaryota > Metazoa > Chordata > Aves > Passeriformes > Thraupidae > Sporophila > Sporophila hypoxantha. The sequence continues at coordinate 221,368 of NDFG01000185.1, forward strand.
GGCCCAGGCACACGTAATAACATCTGCTCAAATTAGGCCTCGCTCTGTGGYGTTTATTCCAAATTTGTGTTTTCATATAGGAATAGAGGTGATCCATTAGATCCAATAGCTGCCAAATTGAGGAACTTCTGTCAGAAGTTGTTACCCTTATGGAATGTTCTGGACAAATTCTAACAGGAGGAGTGGATTTGTATTGATTCCTGTGCCCCACGTGGCTGAACACTGACTGTGCCACGGCCCAGGGCTGCGCAGCTCTGCTCCATCTGGAGCTCATCTGGAGCCTGGGGGTTTCCTGTGCYTGCTGCTCTAAAAGGAGAAGGCCCTGGGGGTGCTGGGGGCGAGAGCTGGGAGCCAGAACCCCCCCGTGCCGTGGGCTGAGCCCCAGCGTGGGCAGCAGGGCAGGGGGGGATTCTGCCCCTGTGCCCCTGGGCTCAGGTGAGAGCCCACCTGCAGAGCTGCCCCAGCCCTGGGGCCAGCACAGGAGGGACCTGGAGCTGCTGCAGAGAGCCCAGGGAGGCACCAGCATGGGCAGAGGGATGGAGCAGCTCTGCTGGGAGGAAAGGCTGGCACAGCTGGGGGTGCTCACCTGGAGAGGAGAAGCTCTGGGGTGACCCAACTGTGGCCTGAAGGAGCTGATGGGAAAGATGGAGAAAGACTGTGCAAGGGATGGAGTGATGGGGGGAATGGCTTTCCATTGCCAGAGGGGAAATTTAGATGGGATATTGGGAATMAGGAATTGTTCCCTGMSAGGGTGGGCAGGCCCTGGCACAGGGTGCCCAGAGCAGCTGGGGCTGCCCCTGGATCCCTGGCAGTGCCCAAGGCCAGGCTGGAGCAGCCTGGGACAGTGGAAGGTGTCCCTGCCATGGCAGGGGTGGCACTGGATGGGATTTAAGATTCCTTCCAACCCAGACTCTGTGTAGCTGTGAGAAGTACTGGCTCTATAGTTCTGGGTTGTTCAAAGCATTCCTGGGCTGCTTAGGAGTGTGCTGATTATTAGACTTGGAAAAAGGGGTTAAATTGGGCCATAGAAATCCKCTGGCAACAATGAACATTCCAGAAAAACTTCTGCAGAAGGACTTCCTGTTCCTGCCCCCCTGGCTGGGGGTGGGAAAGCTGTGACAGAGCCAGAGAATCAAGAGACACACAAGTGTAGCTGACTTGGTTTATTTTTTAAATGTTCTGGTCTAAGAACTGTCCACAATTTCCTCCATAATTTACTCAYCTAATAAATTACTTCAGTGAGATGAAATATGGAATATTTTTAATTTTTTTATAGCTTGTATTTATGCTTTTTCCTCATTTTTTATGTCAGCATTTGGCTCCTAGGTGTTGATTCTCAACTCTGCCTGCAGGTTGCTTCAATCAAAATGTTCACCAGGAAATATCACTTCTTTCCTGAGAATTTGATTTAGTTAATAAATTCATGAGATGGGAAAAGAGGATGAAATTTATGGAAATTATTTTTGTTTCATTCCATCCTGTTTGTTCATTTCTGTTCCGAAATGATGTGTTCTCCAGATTTGGGTATTAAGGATTTCATTGGGAAGTAATGAATCAATTTGGTGTCTAATGCTGGTTTTATGCCATGGATTTAAATTCTCATGTTTTTCATGTAGGACAAATGTGTAAAGACTGAGGAAGCTGTAAAATGGATCAGTTTATTATTCTACTTCTATTTATCAGCACATCAGCAGTGGCTGGGACTTAGGCAGAGCTGTTGTTAAAGATCTTTGCAATTCTCCTTTTTCAGTTATTTTTTTTAATTATGTATTTAAAAAAAAATTAAAAATTCAGAAAAGCAGGAGATAATTTAGGGTCAAAGTAACAGAGAAAAGTTGTTGTTTAAGAAACTGATTGATTCTTAAGGGTAGAAAACAGGGATAGAGTTGGAAATATTTATTTATTTTCATGCTGTCAGCTGTGTGGACAAATATTCTAAGCTGGTGTTGGTGTGCTTGGTAGAGGTGGAACAGAGGTCCTTGAATTACCCTCAGGGATGAGAGAGAGAAGTGATGTTTCAATGGCAAAAAATAGGAATTGAACTCCATTTTGAGGTGGGAGTAATTGTTGTGSATCACGATTCTGCTCTGTAATGCTGATGCCTTTTCAAAATGTGTTTGGGATTTCCTTTTTTACTGGAAATTCTCCTCAGAGTGACTGGAWTTTTTCTGAACAGCTCATCTATGACAGTTCGCATAATCAGAATAAATTATTCAAATTATGGTACGTGATCCATTCATATTCCCAGGGTATCTATTTACCTTTGCCYATGAAGAACTGCATATTTCCCCWYATTATTTCTTCCATACAGTTTTGCAACAGCAAATGTTGTTTCAGTGGCAATGTTCTTTGTCTTCTCCTGATTGATTGTTACAGTCCCAGTAAAGCAGCGCAAGAATCAGAGGATTTGATACATTTTGAGGCTTTTTGAAGTCAGTTTTGCTTCAGGGAGTGGGAGGTGATGGTTGGGGTTGGTGTCCAGAACTGCAATGTGCTTTAGAATGTTTTGGTGTCTCTTTAATTTTGGAGTGTAAAACAGAACCCAGAGCAGGGTAAATTCAATTCAATTCATGGTAAATCTGGGGGAAGGTCAGCCTGGCTCTGTTGTCCCATGGAGCTGTCCCAGTCCTGAGAGATCAACTTTCCTTTCCTGCCACCAGCAAAGCTGTGACACTGATGTCAGAGAAAATGGATCTTCTGCTTTGTGAGGAGTGGGATTTTATGGGAGTTCTTTGTCAAATGATGGAGTTCCTGCCCTGCAGCTCAGAATCCATTTGTCCTTCTGCCCTCAGCTCTGCTGAGCTCTCCGGGCAGGTGCTTCCTTTCCAAAATTCCCAGCTCTACTGGTTTTTAGGTGCTGGAGCTGCTCAGTCTGGAATCAGCTTTTTGGACCTGCTGGGGCTCTGCTGAGCCAACTCAGCTCTCAAAATTCACCTTTGTTCAGCTGAGTCCTGTGTAGGYATCCCAGARTGGTTTGGGCTGGAAGGGACCTTAAAGCCCATCCAGTGCCACCCCTGCCATGMCAGGGACACCTTCCACTGTCCCAAGTGGCTCTAAGCCCCATCCAGCCTGGCCTTGGGCACTGCCAGGGATCCAGGGGCAMCCCCAGCTGCTCTGGGCACCCTGTGCCAGGGCCTGCCCACCCTSCCAGGGAGGATTTTCATTCCAATATCCCCCCGAATGGTTGGAGCCATGTCAGTTCTTTTCCAAGTCCAGTTAACACCAGGAGAGATGTTCAGCAGTGTGATGGGCCCCCAAACTGTTCTTCTGTCTCTCCTGTGGCAAAAGAATTCCCCACCTTACCTTGCTGGGAAATGAAGTGTTTGATTAAAATGGACAAAACTGCCCTGAAGATGAGAGCTCACAGTGCCCAAGGGCTGTGGAAGTGCTGGAGGAGGGAAGGTTTGCACACAAATCCCTTTGCAGRACCCAGTGAGCAGGATGTACAGGGTGGTGTCCAGGCACAGGGCCCCTCCCTGCTGCCAGGTGTAWCTGTGTAGTYGGGCTGGTGGAAGGTGTCCCTGCCCATGGCAGTGGGGTGGAAAGAGAGGGTCTTTGAGGTGCCTTCCAGCCCAAACCATTCTGGGATTTAAACATCTCTAAAATATTTGTCTGTATTGTTTCTGTTCTTGTCAAATGTGGTGTTGTAGTTGAGGGGAGAAAAAAACCCCCAAACTCTTGAAAGTGACCCATGAGCTTTGTTCTGATAGTCCTTGATCAAGAGCTGGAAAGAGAAAACTTAATTTTGGAGATTGTAGCATGTTTCTTAAAGAAATGCAGCTAGTGCTGTTGCTGGGCTTTACAGTTGCCTCATCCAAATCAGGGGAGCAGATCTCGAGTGGGACAGATGTCCTGTTGGTGCTTCCTTTGTGTGCTGCTGCAGTCCTGCTCTGCTGCCCAGTTACACATCCATAATCAAAGAAAACCACTCATAAATCCTTACTGGGAAAGCATCTTCCCTAGGTTTTGCCTGATTTGCTGATTTGCTTAGATTGAAATGCACAACAAAATAAATCTCCCTCTGTTTAGAGCCACACGTGACTCTAACACATTTTTTCTCTCTGACTTCCCAGCCTGGTCTGCCTTGTGTCTCCCTGATTTTGAAACTGTTTGAAGGTAGCTTTTTGTGTTTAAATGGAACTAAAGCAAAGCATATTGCCAGTTGGGAAAAACAAAAAAAGTCCAGATGGAACTTCCTGGGTATCAGTTGCTGCCCGTTCCTGTGGTGCCATTGCTGGGCAGAGCAGAGCCTGGTCCATGCCCAGAGAAGCTGTGGGGTCTCCTCCCTGGGCATAMTCCAGATCCATCTGCACACAGTGCTGTGCCCTGGGCTCTGGGATGGCCCTGCTGGAGCAGGGAAATGCCACCAGCTGCCCACTGAGCTCCTTTCAGCTTTGACCCATCCTGGAATCCTGTGTCTCTTCAGGAGGCACCTGAGAATCTTGGGAAGTCTGTCCCRCAGGACAAAATTCCCATTACTTTTCTGAGATGCTTTCTGTAAGCCAGGCATGCTTTTGCAAAATTACTTCCTTCCAAGGAAACCTCACCTAAATGTCCATTTAAAGTGATGATATAACCCCAGTCCCTTTTCACACCTGGCTGAGCAGGTATGGCTTTGCATTTCCCATTCTTCGAGGTGTGTCTGGATGTGGCACTGYGAGCATGGATCTGCACCAGGTGAATAATGAGCTGTCCTCAATGTTTTCATAACCCTTCAAACCCTTTCCCACAAAAAGGGGAGAGGAAGCAGAAAATATGGGGGAAAAATGGCTTTATAATGGTCATGTCCCAGCTTCCTTTAATTGCACTAATTTTATTTCATCTTGAAATGGTGGATAACTGCTTAGTAATTCATGGATCATATGTTTCTCCTTCATATTCCCTGTSTTTGTAAGCAGATTGCTCCAAAACATCTGAATTTTTCTCTTTATTCCAYCTTTGAATCACTAATAAGGATCACACTTAAGTTATTGCTTGTTTTGYACAGCAGAGTGCTTGGAACACTCAATGATGCCATAAATGATGGATTTCAAAGCCCTGCTTAGCTCAAACATAAATTTCATTTGTTGGTTTATTTTGTTACASAGTCTCATGTGAAAGCTCCTTGTATCCTTTCAGATTTTCAAAGTCYTGCTAATCAAGCCAAATGTTCTGCTCCGTGGCTCTGAGAGATTTTTCCTCCTTTATTCAAGCATCATTTTTCATCATTACTCTGCCTTTCCACATTTTTATCCTATTGACACAATTGTTTAGGAACACAGAGCCTGATTAAAATAAATCATTAAGTCTGGACCTCCTGGCTATCTCAAAGTTATACCATTACTCCAATCCTAGGGATCATTTTCTCCTTCTGATAAACCCATTTTTTCTCCTGAGGTGTTTGGGGGAGTTGTTGGAGGAGCAAGAATCTCAGGGGGTTTAACCAGACCAGGTGCTGATGCTACACCTGGGATGGATCCAGGCAGGGGATGAGCAGCTGGAGCAGCCCTGGGGTGCTGGGGGTGAAGAGCTGGGAGCCAGAACCCCCCCGTGCCTGGGCTGAGCCCCAGCGTGGGCAGCAGGGCAGGGGGGGATTCTGCCCCTGTGCCCCTGGGCTCAAGGTGAGAGCCCACCTGCAGAGCTGCCCCAGCCTGGGCCAGCACAGGAGGGACCTGGAGCTGCTGCAGAGAGCCCAGGGAGGCACCAGCATGGGCAGAGGGATGGAGCAGCTCTGCTGGGAGCAAAGGCTGGCACAGGCTGGGGGTGCTCACCTGGAGAGGAGAAGCTTTGGGGTGACAAAACTGTGGCCTGAAGGAGCTGCAAGAGAAAGATGGAGAAGAACTGTGAAGGGATGGAGTAACAAGGGGGGATGGCTTCCATTGCCAGAGGGGAAATTTAGATGGATATTGGGAATTAGGAATTGTTCCCTGCAGGGTGGGCAGGCCCTGGCACAGGGTGCCCAGAGCAGCTGGGGCTGCCCCTGGATCCCTGGCAGTGCCCAAGGCCAGGCTGGAGCAGCCTGGGACAGTGGAAGGTGTGTCCCTGCCCATAGGAAATACATCATCTTTGAGTTCCTTTCCAACCCAACCATTCATTTATGTTTTTGCCAAATATATCTCAGTTCTGTTCAGAAGAATAATTATGCGTTTCTTCTACCAGGCATAAAATTTTATTTTCTCAGGATGGTTTATGAACCCAATGAAAAGCCTGGCACATGTTGCTTCTGAAATGCACTGCTGAGCATTCGTGTTGGCCTATTATTTTGTCACTTTCACAACAGGGTGAGTTAATAGAGCAGTTCTGTGACAAATTATTCTTCCATGCAAGGAATTAATAGTTTTAGAAAGGCCATCCCAGAGGAAAGCAGCAGCAGGGAGAACCACCTCACTTTTCAAGTTGTGCTGTGTGTTTTGAGAGTTTTTGTTTTCTTTTCCTTTTATTTTTCTTTTGGGTTTTTTTTTTTTTGGTACTTGACTTCCTGTTTCCCCTCACATGCAGAGCTCCACACTGTTTGATGCATCCAATTCTTTCCAATAGTTCCTCCCAGCATACAAAGGGCTGAGAGAGAGGATGCAGTGCTGACCTGAGATGGGGCCCATGGGCTGTTCTTCCCCTGTCTGGGGTTTTTGGTGGATAATACACAAGTCTGATGAGGAGAAGAAAGCTCAGGGTCCCTTCTTGTTCTCCACAACTCTCTGACATGAGGAGGCAGCCAGCTGGGGGGACAGGACGAGGGGAAAGGCCTCATGCTGTGCCTGTGTTGAGGTTGGATATTGGCAAAATTCCTCTCTGAAAGGGTTTGTCCAGCCCTGCACAGCTGCCCAAGGCAGTGGCAAATCCAGCTATCCTGAGAGGAATGTCACAGCCACGTGGATGTGACACCTAGAGACATGGGTCAGTGGTGGCCTGGCAGTGCTGAGTTAACAGTTGAACTCAATGTCGCGCAGGAGGTCTCTTCCAGCATTAATGATCTGTGATTTGTTGTTGCTCCCTCTGATAACACCTTTGTGTCTCATTCCTTTTACAAACAAAAATCTTACTGAGTCCTTTTGGGGACTCTTTTGGGAATGATGGATGGTCCCTCACTGCAATTAACTGTTGAATGTCCTAATTTCTTTCTGAGTTTTGCAGCCTGTGAGTTGCTGTATCTGTCAAAGGTCACTTTTTATCTATTTCCCTTTCCAGAATTAGCTCTGCTTGCCCCATAGATTAGAGATACCTGAGGAATTCCTTTCTGGCTTTGTCTGGGTCTCCTGGGAGGCTCCCCAGCCCTGGAAGTGTCCAAGGCCAGGTTGGATGGGGCTTGGAGCAACCTGGGATAGTGGAAGGTGTCCCTGGAAGGGGGTGCAACAAGAGGGGGGTCCTTTCCAACCCAAACCACTSCATGATGTCGTTGCTGTATCAGAACAAGAGGCATATTCCTTCTTCCAGATCCTTTAGGAACCAATTTGAGGCAAAACTTGAATTGTCTTTTAGGTTTAGATTTTTCTGTATACTAGGTCTCACCAGATAGTAAAAAGTTTCCCAGTGAAGGAAGGAAAGAGGACCACCAAATGGTTGATGTTTGTGGTGTAATTTTCTACACACTCATCTTCTCCCCCTTGGCTTTCTGTGGGAAAMAAAAGGTTTGGGGTTTTTTTTGGCTTTCTAAATCAGGTAAGTGAAAGCCCATTTGTTGTTACTTATTTACTAAAGGAATTTTCTGGTGTTTATTTTTTAAGCTTGACATTTTTAGAATATACATTAAACCTGGTGTGTATATATATATATATATATATATATGATGTTTTTAGAATATTGAACATTGAGCCTGTTTGAACAAGCTAATATTAAACATTAAACCTATTTCTCTGTGGGACCCCACGTCCCCAGTGGGCTGTCAGCATCCATCTCTCCAAGGGGAATGTCCTTGGAACCATTCCTTCCCTTCCCTTGTCCTTGCCTTCTTTTGGCCATGAAGGATTGCAGTTCATTTCTCCCACTCCTCTTGTAAAAGCAAAGCTCTGGTCAAAAAAAATCTTGTGGTTTCAGCTGTGTTCCACTGGATTTTTCCAGCCTGGGCACACCACAATGTGCATTTCCCTCAAAGCTGTGCGTGCAGCAGGACAGGGGAGTTCTTTGCTGGGGATCCACAGGCTGGGCTCATCCCTCCAGGCTTTTGGGAGGCATTTCCTGCTTCACCTCCACCTGCCATGAGATGCTGAGGGGCTGCCCTGGGTTATTAGAACCCTTTCAAATCCCATCASTATCAACTCATAATGTTTTAAGGTGTTAAATTTGTCAAGTGACCATATGGGGTTTGTTTCATGCTTTTGTTCAGCATTAATGCTCCTGCTGAAGCCCCTCCAGGCTCTTAATTAATCTCAGCAGTGAGAAACCATTTCTCCTGAAGGTGAGTTGTCACCATGGCTGTTCATTCCTCCCTTTCCCACAGGGGGCTCTGGTTTTTTAGGGATTTCTGGCCYAGAGGAGCTGAAAGGGAAGGATATGCTGCTTTACTTTGGTAGTGCAGCTTGAGGGTGGGCCTGAAGGGTGATGCTGTCCATTAAAAAAATAAAAGAGGACAGAAAAAAAAAGAAGAAAGGACAAAAAAATAAATACAAAAGCTTGGTAACAGTGGAATTTTCATAAGAAGAATTCCTAGAATCATTAAGAWGGGGGAATACCTCCTTGTTTAATCAGTGTTCTCACAGAGCTCTCAGGTTATTGAGATATTACTTTTCCCCCTTGGAATGTCATACCATACCAGTTCAAACAGCTTCCTGCTATTACATTTATGTTATTAACAACATCTCAGGCAAACCACGGGTTTTGATCTGTGGAACTCTGTAAAAGGCACTTYTAAAGGACCTTTCTTTGCCCAGGCTCTGCCCCTGGAGCACGGGCTTTTTGTTCAGGTCCCTGGGGACCAGGGCTGGTTGGAAATTAAGTGTTAAAGATCTGGCAGTGCTATTTCTTGCCTGTTGTTAAGCTCTCTCATGCATTATTTATCAAACAGCAGGTGAAGACTTCAACCTTTTTATGATAATTGATAGTGGTTAGAATACAAGATTACAAACAGCTCCTGAGCACCAGTAAATGCCAGCYCGGGAGGTGGATGGGCAGGACGTGTTTTTCATTGTTAATTCAAAATATATGAGCTTTGTTGGGCCTCACTGGGTCAGTGTGGAGGGGGAGAGGAGAAACAGGTGATAAAATTGGATATACATAGCTTTGTGTGGGGTTCTGCCTGCTTGGGTTGTGCAGTGCTCAGGCAAGCTTCAGTGTGGGGATTAAYGACACCTCCTGTGGGCTCACAGCCTGTTCTGGATGATTGTTGTGCTTGCCTGGAACCCAGGATCCTCAGGGAACTGTTCTCTCCATCACCTGGGGGGTTTAGGTTGTTTTAACTTGGGGTACAAGTAGAATTATCCCTATAATTAGAATTAATTCTAATGAGCCAGCTGCTCTGGGRGCTTCCTTTGCTTGTGCCAAGTTTTCCCCAAATCCTGGGTATGGTTGATGCCTGCTTGGAMTTCAGGTGTCAAAAAAAGGTGCTGGAAGTTGTACTCCTGGTTTAGTGAGGTTAAGCCCAACTTAAGTTAGTAAATTTTACCTGTTATAACCACACAAGGAATTGGGTGGTTGAGAAGTATGAAATTTAGGATTTTTGCCTTTTAGTATCAACTGGCTTTAAAAAAAAAAAACAGAGGAGACAGAGGCAAGAAAAAAAAATAAACCATGAGTTGTTAATTCAGTTTGATAGAGCTGAAGCAGCTCCATATTGATGGCTCATTATTTTTAAATTGACTAAGGGTTTCCTTTCATTAATTCTTTATTCTGCAGACAGATGGGAAACGGTGGCTGCTTTTTTTCAAGGGCAATTTCACCCAACTGACAGCACATTGGAGCTTTGGGTTGGGAATTTTTTTTACTGTTGAAATATGACATGGCATAGATTAAAAAAAAAAACAACAAAAGGGAAGATTCTTTAATTAAAATGTGCTGCCTTGGTTTTGTTTAATTGTTTTTATAATTAGTGCCATGATCTCTGTTAATTTTCAGCTATCTGAAAACATGCCTGGTGGGTGTCAGATGTCTCTGCTGGGTTAGTAAACATTAAAATACATTAAAACCACACATTTGCTCTCCCTTCAGTACTGATTTGCACCATCCTTCTCATTCAGCAGCCAGGCAGAGCCCTGAAGATTTTGATATTATTTTTATTAGCTCTAATTAGCCTTTAAGCATAACGAGCATCCATGGAGTAGCTCTGTGTATTCTGAGTTTTAGATGTTGGGCTAATTTTGGGTTGGGAGTGCTGTCTGTGAGGTCAAACCCAGAAATGGAGAAGAAGGAAAAAGCTGTGAGTCAAGCTAAGCCTCTCACCCTTCCCTGCCTCAACCCATCAAAGCCATCAGGGGCTCAGGGCAGCAGAACACACTTCCAGCTCCAGCCAAAATACAAACCTTGCTGTTAGGTGGGTGCAGGGATGAGCCTGAGAAGTGCTGAATAAATGATCAAGTTGCTGAAACCTTACAGTGTTCATTTTCCCAGTCATCACCAGCATTATTAATGAACAATCCCATCCCATTGTTGATGCAGCACTTGAAAAGTTAAATATCCAACCTCTAAAAGAATATATTTTATGGGGTTTTTGAAGGAATTCATGGCGGGACCTCTGAGTGGTTTTAGATGATGTGATTTATTTTTCTTATCTTCTACATATGCAGGAAGGGTGAGTTTGGTTCACATCTTCACCACATGGCTCAGAAGGTCACAAGACCTCTAGTTAAAAGACCTTTTAAGGATTTATTGACCAATAAAACACTGCCAACAAAAATATTTATGTTTTTGACCCAATCCTTAAATATTTCATCTTATGMACTCATGTTACAGTGTGAGCTTTCTTAGCCAATCATGTTATGGCACACAAACCTCCAGTACTCAATTCTAAACTCCTTGTTTACCCTTGTAGCTACTTTTATTTTTCTACATATTTAACTCTAAAACTCTAAATTTTCCTCTTCTTAGCTTAACCTGTCTCTGCTTTAAACTATAAATCCACATTCTCACTTCTAGCACCTAAGTTTGGAAGCCTTTTCCAAGGTCTCAGATCAAATCCTGTGTTTAATTCTAAGCTTTGGCTTGCAGGTCTAAAGTTCTGAGAGTTCCCTGCATTTCAGATTCCAACAATATTTGACTTGTAAAGGAAGTATCCTGCTTTGAAAGGAAAATATTCCCTTTCTGAAAGAAAACTCACCTACCTTCTCCCCGTGGTGGGAATCCAGGCTTGCTGGGCTGCTGTTCTTCACAGTGAAAGCAGATTTTGCCCTTGGACCTTAAGGCAGCACAAGTCTGGGCATCTCATTCCTCAGCCTCTGCTGGATGAAACAGAAAAAGGGAGTTTTAGAGCATTTCTGATGAAATCAATGTTGTAGGATATGGTCATTGGGCTGGGCTCCTCTCCAGGACTTGGATTAATTTGACTTTTTGAGTTTTGGCTCACAGAACCACTCAGTGTTCCCCCATTGCTCTGCTAATGCCAGGCACACCCTTGTTATCCCATGGTTGCACACCTACACCCTGTGTCAGTGCTCCTGGACAACATCCCACCTCCAGCAGGGATGCAGGGAGGTACTGGAGGAAAATTTGGCCCACCATGAGCCTCTGTATTTGCCCTGAGTACGCTCAAAGCCTGCAAAGCTTTTCATCACTAATGCAAAGAGGGGCTCTGCAGCACCTGGGTGGTATAATAATGGATAATTTGTATAATCTAGGTGGTGTCCAGCCCCTTCCCAGTCAGGACACTGCATTTCCAACCCATTCCCAGGCCTGGATCTGTGTGTTTACACGTGGCTGATGCAGGGATTTCTTCTTGGTTGCATTTTGAGACCTCAGCTCACTCGCTCTTAATCCATTTAATGTTCATCCAGCTTATTTTCATAGTTTCATAATCAGCTTATGTGATACGAGGCCACAGATATTTAAACTTAGGAAGTTGCATTCCCTCTGCTCTCCAGGCTTGTAATTTCATTACAAATAACCAATTTCATGTACTTTTTTCCCCATTGTCCCATGTTAATAGGTGTGTTATACTCCTGTAGCATGCATTTGGTCTCTTCTGTCTGCTTGCATTGTTTTGCCTGGGATCAGCCTCCAGCTGATGTGTGTATTTACTGGGATTAAAGAATGGCACAGTGTTTGCTTTCCCTGTTCCAGGACTGTTGCCAAGGGATCTGAGCACTCTTGGCTCTTCCAGGAGACATCCACGTGCTGGGACCAGAGGCACAGAACTGTCAACACTGGTTTGGCTTGTCCTCTGTTTCAGTGCCAGTAACCAGGGTTTCAGCAGCATCTTGTGGCTWAAATCACCTTTTCCTGCTGGAAAATGGATGTTTTTATAATCAGTGCTTCTGACCTTTCTGTCCTTTGGACAGAGATGTTCTGCTACACCAGCTCTGATTTTTGGCTSTCTATGAAACATAACAATGGAGGATCTTAGAGCTGCTTCCAGGGGRTTGYRTTGGTCAGTCACAGGTTTCTCCTCAGGTCTTTTGTTTCTCTGGTGTTATCAACTTTCCCTCTGTCTCACATTTGGGAGACCCCACCTGCAGAGCTGGCCCAGCACAGGAGGGACCTGGAGCTGCTGCAGAGAGCCCAGGGGAGGCACCAGCATGGGCAGAGGGATGGAGCAGCTCTGCTGGGAGCAAAGGCTGGCACAGCTGGGGGTGCTCACCTGGAGAGGAGAAGCCTTGGGGTGACCAAACTGTGGCCTTGCAGGGCCTGAAGGAAACACAGGAAAGATGGAGAGAGAGTTGGGACAAGGGATGGAGTGCCAGGACAAGGGGGAATGGTTTCCACTGCCAGAGGGCAGGGCTGGATGGGTTATTGGGAATTAGGAATTGTTCCCTGGCAGGGTGGGCAGGCCCTGGCACAGGGTGCCCAGAGCAGCTGTGGCTGCCCCTGCATCCCTGGCAGTGCCCAAGGCCAGGCTGGACTTTGGGGCTTGGAGCAGTCTGGGACAGTGGAAGGTGTCCCTGCCCATGGCAGGGGTGGCACTGGGTGGGATTTAAGATCCCTTCCCAACCCAAAGTTATGATTCTATGATCTCTGTTAGTGTTTAATGGCTTCTCTTTTCTGGAATGTTTTCTTTGCCTGATCAATTATTTTGTTTTGGGGTTTTTTTGGTTGATATCTCCCTTGAGAGTTCTGTGCCTGTATAAGCTTAAAATAATTGGAAAATATATCTTAGTCTTTTGATGAGGAAAACTTAATTACCCCCTTACAACACTCCTTTTTTTCTGTGAAGAACATCATGACAACCTTAGCAGGTGTCATCATTCCCCTGTGGTGAGGCCTTGCTTCATCTCATTTATCCCCAGAAACCACTAAATGCAGCCAGTGTGTTCCAGTGGTGCTACAGCTGGMGGGAAGGAGGAACCAAACAGCCCCAGGGTCTGATCCAGGGGCTGTGTGCCAGGGTATCCTGGGCTGGAAAATCCAGAGGGAGCAGTCAGTGGGTGTGATGGATGGAGCTGCAAACAGTGGCACAGATTGGGTATCATGGGAAAACCTTTGAGGTGTGGAATTGTTTTTTTTTTTCTTAATAGTTTCCACTGGGGTTCTTGTTTAGTTTGGTTTTGGGTTTTTTGTAAAAATGTTAAATGCTGGACTGGTGCTTTCATAGAATTTGYTGGCAGTTCCAAGTGGGAATGGCTTTCTGGGGCTCAGCATATTTCCATGATGGTCAAGCTGCCCACCCCAGGAGATGTCTGGATTTTATTGCTGACCCTGCAGAAGACTCTTCTCCCTTTTCTTCCACTAGCTGAGAAGTGGCATCCCTTGGCACTGCATCAGCCAGAGTGACAGAGGTTTGGGGTTCTGTCAGATCTGGGGTTCTTCCAAAGGCAGTGGTGGATTTTCCTCTTGCTGACACAGGAATCTTTCAAACTTTGTAGTGCATTAATGTTTTTGTGATCCCCATGTTAATCAGCCTTTTTAGGAGTGTTCCATAGAGCTTATTTTGAGCAGAGGTGGACTCCAGCTATTAGCAAACAGCCAAGTGAAGGATTGCTGGAGCTTATTCTACTCAGGAAGCAGCATGMTGTGGTGCTCCTTCCCAAGGATTTGCAGCACAGATGTTGCCTCATTCCTTCATCCTTTGGGCTATTCTCAAAGCCTCAATTTAAGAGGCTCCTTTGAGATGCTCTTCCTCACCCTGAGGAGCATCCAGGCTATGCTGAAGGTCAGATGAGGTTTGAGGTGCATCTTCTATGAGTGCTTAAGGAAGACCTTCCCAGTCATCAGTGAAGGGACAACCATGTAGTCAAGTGTGTTGTTTCCTGACAAAAGACTGCCCCATCTCCAGACATGTTCATGCAGGTCATTTCCAGCTGGAGACAAGGAAAAACTCCTGGTTTTGGTCAGCAGGCCCTCAAAATGACCTCAGTGGTCATTCAATTAACACCTGAATACCCAAAAGAGAAAAAAAAAGAAGAAAAAGTTAAAAAAAAAAAAAAGAAAAAGGTGTGGCACATTTTTTGATGTTAAAATAATAATCATGATGGGGGAAACAAACAAAAAAGAGAAGTTGGACTTTGAATTCAAAACAAGAGCGTGCATACAGAAATGGACATTTTGCAGCTGAAATCAAGAGCTGTGRCTGGAATTCAAAGTTGACAGGTCATTAGTATGGCAGTAGGAAGTTGGTGATGTTCCAGCCTTTAAATCCCTGCTGTGCTAAGTGAGTCTTTCTGCCCTCTTGGAAAAATTCCTCTTCCTTTCTGATTTGTACATACTTGAAGGCTGAGAGACCTTTGGTGTTSTTTCATGCTTGCAAGGACAAAGTTAATTCCCAGCTGCTTGTAATACAGTTCACTTTCTCTCTATTAATCTAAATCAATCAATTATCCTAACTTCCTTTATGAGAAATATTTATGCCTACTCAGAGCAGAATCAGTTAAAATTGATTGCATRGTAATTGGATCCAGCATGAAATATTTTGTTTCTTCCTGGTAAGAGCATGGGGGAAAATGTTGTCTGTGGCAGTATTTAAATATAATTTCAGGTAGAGAAAAACAGTTTTGGAGCTGCTGACTGTACTGGTTGTCTGACCCCCTGTTCTTAGAGAAATGGGGTGGTTTGGCACAGAGGACTTGGGTTCAAGCCTTAAAATGCTGCCTTTGTGTGACCTACCCACTATTCCAGCAGAGAACTGGGAATTACTGCTTGGAAGCCGTTTAGCCTAAGATTTGTCTGGTTGGAAATATTCTCCTGGTGAATTGTGAGGGGTGTTGGGTGTGGGACACACTGGAATGAGAGTTTCCTGTGGGATCTTCAAAACTGCTGTTAATGAGCTCCCAAAAATCAGTGAGGCTGCTGAGGAGGCAGCCAGCTTGATTGGAGGAGACACCTTATTGCTCTTTAACTCTCTGAAAGGAAGGGGGAACCAGATGGGGTTCATCTCTTCCCTTAAGAAACTGGAGATAGGACGAGAGGAAATGGCCTCAGCTTGTGCCACGGGAGGCTCAGATTGGATATCAATGAAAATTTCTACATGGAGAGAGTGGCCAAGCATTGGAATGGGCTGTTCAGGGAGGTGGTGGAGTCCCCATCCCTGGAAGTGTTCAAAAAACTTGTGGATGTGGRACTTGTGGACATGGACTAGTYGTGACAGTGATGGTGCTGGTTCTTGGTTGGATTTCAGTTTATTAGAAGTCTTTTCCAACCCTATTTTTTTTTTTTTTCCCTTTTCAGCTCTGTCAAGTTGCCAGGCAAATTATTGGCCAGCTTGATGTAGCTTAAAGATCACATGTGGTGTGTTCCCACTGAAGTCTGTTTTCCCAAATAAAACAGGGAGAGAAGCAGAAGGTGAATAACCTGCTTAGCAGTGCCTCCAGGGTTTTTATGGAGTTTCATGTCTCCTTTTAATAGCTGCTGTTCCAGATGAATTTCACTTCAGCCAAAATGGCATTTATGGTTAGAAYTCTGGAGGGAACCTGAGGAATGAATGGTTTCAACAAATGAGCAGTTTGAGGGYATTCATCTTCTGTGGAGGAAATACAGGGATAGGGTAGAATTTTATTAACTTCAGGTAGAAAACAAGGAAGAAGTGCCATGGGATGTCAGATTTTATRCCAATTAGACCAGCCAAGCAACCAGACCAAGACCAAATATGCAGATTTTTGTACTAATGCTTGAAGTCTTGAAAACTACGGCAGCGTGGTGAGATCCGTGTGCTGTGGACATCTGGAGCTCTTGTTGGAACAGATGCATCACAGATGTGCTGGAAGGCAGGGAACCAGTGGGAYCTGTACAGCAGCAGCAGATGAGAGTAACGAGGGTTGTTTGCACTAAAGCCCTAAAGGAAGCACAGATTTATAAAAGGAAAAGAATCACAGAAACCCAGACTGYTTTGGGTTGGAAGGGATCTTAAAATCCATCTTGTTCCWCCCCCTGCCATGGYCAGGGACACCTTCCACTATCCCAGGCTGCTCCAAYCCTTGTCCAGCCCYGGCTTGGACACTTCCAGGGATGGGGCAAAGGAGACAACGAGGTCTCTGGCATCTCCATAGGCAGAAGGGTCATGTCTGAAAGGGACAATTTGGATATTTGAGCCCTCCCTGCCAGCTGGGCAGCCAAAGCTTGGTGTCTAATTCAAGTGGAAATTATTGATATGTCACYTTTTAATACTGATTTTACTGAACTCTTTCATGGTGTCCTTGCAGAAGAAAATGCTCAATGAGGTCTGCATGGTAATAAGTGYTAGGAAAAGCTCTGGGTTTTAGGGRGACTTAATTGTGGCCATGCAGGACTTGKAGGAGCCAACAAGAAACATGGAGAGGAACTATTTACAGAGGCTTGGAGTGCCAGGACACAGGGGATGGCTTCCCACTGCCYGTGAGCAGGGATAAATGGGYTATTTTGGGTAGGAATTGTTCCCTGGCAGGGTGGGCAGGCCCTGGCACAGGGTGCCCAGAGCAGCTGGGGCTGCCCCTGGATCCCTGGCAGTGCCCAAGGCCAGGCTGGACAGGATTGGAACRTCCCAGTAAAGAGGGAAAGCTTTGAGGTGATGGGAAGCTGATGYCTCCCTTAGAGCTGTTGAATGCACCAGACAAAAAATATCTGCAGCCTCCTTGGAGAAAGTTAGAGAAGGAAGAAAGCTGGAAGGAATAGAGGGAGAATCTACTCAGCTTGGAAAATAAAAGCACCCCATGTTTGAGTTTGATGCTGCTGGGATGGATTTTCAAAGTATTTTTCAAGAAGAAGGCTCCAAACTCTCAGAAGATCGAATGTACTGAAATAAAACTGTAAGTAGGAGCAGTTGTAGTGCATGGGAGTATCTATTGGAAATTTCTGCTGAGATTGAGCAGAGTGTCACAGCAAGTTTGTAGCAATAACAAGATAAAGCCAAATAATCATAGGTGCCATAGCCAGGARTGAGGATTACCCCAATAAATGTATAAATCCAGGATAATTGTGCCCCAGAACCACCTGCCAGTCGCTTCCTTATGGTGAAATCCACGCTTCTGGCAAGCTTCCTTCTTCCTTTCTGCCTGCCATGAAAATGAACTGGTTGTTGGATCAAAACAACCACCCTGCTGTCTTTGGGGACAATGTGGGGAGCTGCCACAGCTGGTACTCAGTTTTTAGCTCTGAATAAACAACAAGCAATTGGCTGTTAAAGATATAAAATATCCAAGTGTCTACAGTGTATTTTAAGTTGACAAAGAGTGTGGAGTTGCAATCATTAGCTGAGCCTCTCTGGTGGAATAATGGKATTTGTGTTAGGGTTTGATATTCTTTACTGTCTGGGCGTTGTAGTGTGGGTAAAATAACTGCATTTATGTGGCATTGGTACATTCATTCAGGAGAGCAAAGGTGCTCTGCACACTTTACAGCTGCTTATTTCCAGGCATTTCCCTGCAGTGAGCCCTGGCCACAGTGTTCTGGGTGTATATCAGACCCAAGGTGGGGCATATTTTGTGTTTTTTCAAGAGGAACACCCCTGTACTTGAGCAAAAATAAGGTTGTGAGAATTCAAAGCCGGGTTGGATGGAGCTTGGGGCAAGCTTGGATAGTGGAAGGTGCCCTTGATCATGGCAGGGGGTGGAACTGGATGGAATTTAAYGGTCCTRCCAATCCAAACTCTTCTGGSATTAAAGTAAAATGTATTAATAATGCTAATAATGGAAAAGAAAAAGTGAAAGAGGAATAAATCCCAAGTCTTATTAATAATTTTTTTAATTCCCATGTTCTCATAATGATTGCAAAACCCAAATTGCTCTTTAGAGACGTAATCTCCCAGCAAGCCTGGTAGAATTCCCCTGGAGTTGGGGGAGTTGGCCACTTCAGCAGACTCTGGAGTGCCACTGCCACCAAATCCCCCCCTTTTCTGTGCCTTTATTTTCATTATTTGTAATAAATGGCCTGGACTCAGAGTAGCTGTGCTTCAGCCCA
This sequence comes from Sporophila hypoxantha, assembly GCA_002167245.1. NCBI lineage: Eukaryota > Metazoa > Chordata > Aves > Passeriformes > Thraupidae > Sporophila > Sporophila hypoxantha. Next base: position 239,788 of record NDFG01000185.1, read on the forward strand.
GCTTGCAGGAGCTGTGGAATTTCAGCAGTTCATTATTTCKATTAACATATTCAGGCATTCRTTCCTTCAGTTTACTCTAGCAGAGYTRTCAGATCATGAGATTACCAGTCACAAACTGTATTCTAGCTTCCTCATGTGCCATTCAGTCAAACCATGGAACTTTATTTGCCTAAACATTGATTATTCTCCTTATTCTGGAATGTGTTTTTCAGGTCAGTTCTAAATTGAGCAAATCCTTTCAGCTTTGCAGAGCTGATTGAGAGTTTTTCTGTCCAACATCTGCATGTGGAAGCAACTTTGTGCCCAAATCCCCAAATGTCCATTAGGAAYATAGCTTTTCATGGCACATTACGAGTGCTGCTCAACCACCAGGCTGCTTTCATTATTCGATATTTATATGAATTTGTGTTTGAAGCGTTGTATCCAGCGCACTGAAAAGTCAGCTTGGGAGTTTTTGGCCCCTTCTTATCCTGTTCCATCACTCTTTTCTGAAAATCAAGCTGKCTGTGTTGTTCTAAATGGTGATGTCTTCCCAAGCCGGAGGCATGATTGCCTTCCATTACTAGGAAAATGTTTGGGAGTGAAGACACTGATTTATCTTAGAAGGAATCAAGCTTGTTCCTAGGCCTATTTGGGATATGACAGGTATCTGTCACCAGCAGCAGGGCTTGTGAATGCTTCAGCTGAAACCCATTTTTTACTTGCACTTCCCACCATTCAGCTGCTCCCTTGTGCCCCGAGCTGGAATTGCTGTCGTTAAGGGTTCATTAAAGGCTCCTCGCAGCTGAATTGTTTGGGGGTGTGCAAAGATCAGTTTGACTGCTGCGGTTCACTTCCATTAAATCAGACTTCAGGAGGAAAAATGCCCAGGTCAGGAGGGAAGTGTGGGTTGGGAGGATGTCAGAACAGCAGTGATGGGAGAGGATGAGGTTGGGGAGCAGCAGAGCGTCAGCAGGAGTTGGCACCAAGAGCTCCAGGTTGGATGGCCACAGTGGGAGCCCATGAAGAGGCCAGGAGCAGTCAGGGACACCCTGGGAAGCCCAGGCAGGGACCTCAGTGGTGTTTCCATTGCAGACTCACCCCTGATGGCCTCTCCCTGTCCCAAATCCCACAGATTCAACCATCCAGGAARGGCAAAGATGAAAGCTRCAAGTTCYGTAKGAGAGATCCACAATGTCTGTGGAAGGGAATGTAAAGAAGYAAGTTTGATGTGCTGGCACAGGGGGAGCAGCAGCAAGATCAGGAATGACACAATCAAATTGTCTTTTTACCATCAGTATAGGGACAGAAGAGGCAACATCTTGAGCCTAAGAAAATTTTTTGTTCCTAAATCTTTTTGCTCATTATGTGTGTAGAGAGGAACTGATTTCTGCTGCTAGGTCCCAGCACGGCCCAGCCTTAGTGGATTGTTTGGTGGAAAATACCCTAGAGAAAAGGAGGAAATTGGGAATTAGCCTGGAGCAAAGGAGGCTCAGGGGGCCCTTGTGGCTCTGCACAACTCCCTGCCAGGAGGGGACAGCCAGGGGGGGTCGGGCTGTGCTGCCAGGGAACAGGGACAGGACAAGGGGAAAGGGCCTCAAGCTGGGCCAGGGCAGGCTCAGCTTGGCCAGCAGCAGGAATTTCTGCATGCAAAGGCTGCTCAGGCCTTGGCAGGGGCTGCCCAGGCAGCTTGGCAGTGCCCAGCCCTGCAGGTGTCCCAGGAAGGGCTGGAGGTGGCACTCAGTGCTCTGGGCTGGGACAAGGTGGGCACTGGCACAGCTGGGACTCGTGATCCTGGAGGGCTTTTCCAGCCTCAGGGTTTCTGGGAATTTGTGTAAACAGCCCCTTCCTCTCTCTGTCCATGGCAGACCATCCCTGCAGTGCCTGGAGCAGAAGCTGAAATGGAACAGGATCAAACCAGATTTTAATGCATAATTTGTCTCACAAGCTAAACAAGAGGGATGGAACAAAGTTAACACTCAGTATTGACTGTGGCTCATGTCTGGTCCCTGAGGTCAGCTCCTAATTTCCAGTAATGGAGTGGGTTTTTCCACAGTCAGATGCATCTCAACAAATCACCAGTTAGTTTTTCAGCCTTTCTATTTTATTGCAGGAATGTACTGGAAATGACAGGACTCTTTATAACAGAAAGATAAAATGAAAAGYGAAAGGGTTTGAATGTCCAAGAGGAATTGCTTCCAACATTGTTTATTGGCCTMTGTAATGGGCTGTTATTGTGCCTCTCAAATGACACCAGATTTCCCTTGGGATGCTCTGACCTCTTCAAGGAGAGTCTTATGCAAACTGAGAAAAAAAAATCAAACCCTGTGRTTGGCAGCAACCTGTCAAAATGGAAACCAGCTCTGAATGTTCAGCTGTGACTGCCAGGGGTCAGCAAATTCATTTAGATGATGTGYTGCTGCAGGAAAGAAAAACTGGGGAGCAGGGCAGCTTTGGGGCTGCCTCAGAGGATTAAATTTTTTGGATGAGTACTTTTGTCACAGAATCCTGGAATGGTTTGGGTTTGAAGGGACCTTAAAGCCCATCCAGTGCCACCCCTGCCATGGCAGGGACACCTTCCACTGTCCCAGGCTGCTCCAAACCCCCAAAGTCCAGCCTGGCCTTGGGCACTGCCAGGGATCCAGAGGCAGCCCCAGCTGCTCTGGGAGTTGTGTTCCAGGGCTTTGCCACCCTCCCAGGGAACAATTCCTAATTCCCAATATCCCATCCATCCCTGCCCTCTGGCACTGGGAAACCATTCCCTCTTGTCCTGGCACTCCAAGCCCTTCTAAAGAGTCTCTTTCCATGTTTCTTGTAGCTGCTTCAGGTCCTGGAAGGTCACAATCAGGTCACCCTCAGCTCAGTGTCCCCTGCAACCCTCCTGAGGGTGCCCTCCATCCCTTTGTGTCATTAATGAGGATATTAATCAACACCTGTCCCCCAAAGGACACCACTGTCACCCTCAGCCATTGGCCACTATTTTCCTCTCAGAAAAAAAATAGTCTTCATTTTGTAAATTAGTTCCTTTTCTTGGTGTTTATTTTATGTGCTTGGGAGGCAAGCGAGAGGGAAGGAGTGCAGTTTATTAAGAGCCAGTTTAATACACTGTACACCAGTGGAGTTTATGGAGAGAAACATTATAGATTTATGATACTGTTCCTGCAGTAAAGCCATCACAGAGGTGCTCCATCAGTGCATCTTTCTTAGCAGAGAAACTGCTCTGGCCTGGTGCCAGCTCCTTCCCAGGGTTTCCTTTAGATTCTTCAGGATTCCTGCATTTCCCAGGGCTGGTTTTGGGAACAACCCCCCTCCTCAAAAAAGAAAAAAAAAAAAGCCATAAACAAGAAGGTGAATTTATCAGGCTACTTAGAAATTTTAGGTCTTCTTTTGACACTGTAGCAGCATTTAAAAAGAAAATTATTAATAGACTTTTACAAGGCAAACAAACACCTCCTGTGGTATTAAATCTTACAAGAAAATATTTCCGATGTAAAGTTATAACTCTGCTCATCTTCAGATATAAAACATCTGATTTTATTCCAACTCCAMCCTATTAAGCCCCACACATTCCAATAACACATTTTTGGTGCTTCCTCACCATGGGATGGAGAACTGGTAATAGATGAGATTAGAGAGGTGTTTTTCAACAATAAATTCTCTGAGCAGCTCCTAACTCCTGTCTGGAAGAATCCAAATATTAAGCTTGCAAATTTTTCACAGGAAGCAGCCCCWGAGAACTCAAAGGCTTCTTGATACAAGTGGAAATGATCTCAAACAACGGGAGATGGCGGCTGAAGTTACAAAAGGAGATGTTCTCTGGAGTGTGTCACTTCTGAAATATATTCACAAATCACTGTGGACAAGCTCCTCTGCCTGTCCCCTCCAACAGTAAACCAACCTCCCTATCCTTAGGCCCTTTGCCAGGAGAAAAGACAGAGGAACAGGGATGTCACAGCCACGTGGCACTGCTCCACCTCAGAGTGCAAAATGGAGAGCGGTTCTCACATCTGTGCGCTGAAAAACTGGGAAATGGGAAAGGATCCAGTGAAGGAAAAAGGAAATGTGAGCGTAAAACTAACACTGCACAGGATTGTGGTGAGTGATCTGAATTGGGCTCAGTATGGAAAAGCCCAGCAGGAACTCACCTGATCCCTCTGGCTGAGCACTTCCAGCAGGGCTGAGCAGGGGATGTGGAAGGCAGAGCTAGAATCATAAGGTATYAAGAGAATCARYGAATCATAGAATGGTTGGGTTGGAAATGACCTTAAAACCATCCAATTCCAGCCCCTGCCATTTCAGGGACACCTMGCACTGTCCCAGGCTGCTCCAAGCCCTGTCCAYSCTGGCCTTGGGCACTGCCAGGGATCCAGGGGCAGCCCCAGCTGCTCTGGGCACCCTGTGCCAGGGCCTGCCCACCCTSKCAGGGAAGAATACAATCCTTCATTTAAAACCTTAAACCATCCTGMTCCCATGGAGAAAATGAAGAATATTCCAGCAGGTGGTTCCAGGTACTGACCTCAGCCAGCAGTGACTGAGTGATGAGACCTGGAAGCAATTTGGCTGCTGAAGCCAAAGTTTGAATTGTAGAATCCCAGAAATGTTTGGGCTGGAGGGGATCAAGATCATCCCATTCCATCCCATAGGATGGAAATTCCTGGTTTCCACTGGATTGTTGTTAGTTCTGAGCCCCCATGGACAGATCTGTACTGTGAATTTAGCAGCACCAGGGTCTTTTCTGTGTTTCTGAAGCCAACTGGTGTGGGCTGAGTGTGTCTGTTCAATTAACACCCTTGGCCTCTATTAAGAGCTGATAAGTGAGAGATGCCTCTGCCTGAATTAAGGTGCAAACAAGTTCATGTGCTGAAGTCAATAATATGGGATTTATGTAGCAATGAATGTGAGGTAGAGAGATAGGAAGGACTAAAAAAGAAAGGAGAGAGAGAGACACAGATCCAGCAGAAGATTGTCACCATCCCTGCATCCAGCAGTATCCTGCTGGTGTTTCTTCATCCTGGGTTTCTCAGTTGTGAAGAGTCCTAAAGTCCTCTMGAACTTTCCCTATTTATACACTTTAGCAAGCAAGGAATTGATGCTSGTGGGCATCCCAGGTCTCTTACACTACTGGTTAAATGATTCCCTTGTTTCTAATGRTAATTAGTGCCTGCTAAGAGTTTCCTTTCTTTTGAGTTGGTGATTTCTGGGATGGTGGTCACAGTCTGTCCCTGCCAGAATTTCCTTTGTCCCATTTAGATTGGCTTTCCTTGTGTCTCATGAATTCCGCTTTTTTTGTGTTCATGCTCAGCAACCCCTTCTCCTCAGCTTTGTTAACCTCCCCCTAAGCCTGGCATAACCCCCAGACAATCGTTTCACCTTGATCTTATCTCAYGTTCCTGCTGTGGGGGTTCCCTGCAGCTCAGGTTCCAGGTGTCCACAGAGGAATGAATATCCTGAGGGGCTTTGGTGGTCACTGGTGGTGGCAGCTGCCATCTGTCCCTAACCTGGGGTGGGCTTTGGGTGATGTGTGTGTGCCAGTTCCTTCTCTACACACTTTGCCACATCTGGAATTTTTCTGGGATGGATTTCCCAGGATCTGCTGACTGGATCTCGCCTTCACCAGGCCTGGAGTTAATTCCATRCTGTTGCTCTCTTCTGTCCTTCTCTTATGATTTAAGAGTGTTTGAGACAGGGAACTGTTCTCTTTAATCCTCTAAAACCAGTACTGGCCCCCAAACCTGGGTGGTGGCACCTCCCAAGCTGTTCCCAGCTGTTATTTGGGCAAGAACCAACTTGCTAGGACCAAAAGTGCCCTGAAGTCTGGAAAGCAGGACAGGRCTTCCTGCCTTTCCTCCCTTTTGCTATTGTCAGAGTTATTTGCCTTCCAGTAATTTCCTTGGCAAATAAACACAAGGCTTCATTAGCATTTGAGATACTTATTTTCATCCTTATTAGATACCAGACACTTACAAAACAACTTGACATGTATTTTAGTTTTTTTTCTATGCAAACAGGGAACTCGTACAACAAAATAAAGGAGATGCAAATGATCTGTTGCTAAACTTGACAGGGTTTTCCATTTAATATCGTTAGGCTCCATGTTCCTATTTACAATTAGCTCTGAAATGTGCTCACACACTCAGCTGTTTACTGAGTGTAGAAAGCAAGGGAGTACAGGATGTGTTCAGCAGAGACACAGCCAGGAAATACTGAGACAAAGAATCAACAGCACAAATAATTTGCTGTTTACAGGGTCGTGATGGAATTGCTCAGTGTAAAGATAAAAGCCTTAGCCTTGAGAGAGCACCTGAAAACTTCATTCAGTTCCTGACATTCTTTTGGTCTCCTATTGGAAGGTCTTGTTTTGGATGGTGGTATGTTTGTGTAAGAAATTTTTCAAAAAATGTGGATTATTTGTTTCCATGGTTCAGAAGGAGGGATCCTGGCCCTGGGGCAGCCCTGGAGGCACCTCTGGAGTGCWGTGTCCAGCTCTGCATGCTGAGCACAGCAGGGCCAGGAGCTGCTGGAGCAGCCCTCAGCAGATTGCCCAGAGAGCCTGCAGGCTCTCCCTGTGAAAGTTTATAACTCAATTGAATGCAGAACAAAACATTGAGTTGAAATAATAGTTGCCAGTTACTCCCAGTTTTCTGTGTGACTTTTAGGTTGGTTCTACTTTTAAGAATTTACTTCTGTTTTTCTTGTCTCTTCTTTTGTATGTTTTTGTGAAAAGTCATATTAAATGTACTTCCCTCTCCAAGAGAGCTGGAGAGGGACRTTGGYCAAGGGATGGAGMGKCAGGACACAGGGAATGGCTTCCACTGCCAGAYGGCAGGGCTGGATGGGATATTGGGAATTAGGAARTGTTCCCTGGCAGGGTGGGCAGGATGCCCAGAGAAGCTGGTTTTTAAGTCATTAAGACATCAMCCCAGCACCACCATGTTCACCACTAACCCAGGTCCTCAAGGTTTTTGAATGCTTCCAGAGATGCTGAATTCCCTGGGCAGCCAYTTCAGTGCTTGGGAACCCTTTCTGTGTAGGAATTTTCCCTTATATCCAATCTAAACCTCCCCTGGTGCAACCTGAGGCCATTTCCTTTCACCCTGTCCTTTGTTACCTGGGAAAACAGACTGCCACTCACCTAATGTCCATTTTCATTTCCACAGGGCAATAGAACAGCACAAATTTAGTTAATCACATCTAATATTCTTTCTAATTCAGATTTTAGTTTTTAGAAGAGCTTTCAGATCACTGGTGTAGTGAAATGCTGTGAGTTCTTAGCAACCTCCTCCAAAATGTTTGGTTGCAGTTCCCTCAACTTTGTCTTTATGCTGAGAAGTGCTCAAAGAACTTTTGGTGAGGGTGATTTCCCTGTGGAAAAGGAGCAGGTCTGGCTGAAGGGGAAAATTAAATCAATCATAGTTTGCAGGTCAGGTGATGAAAAGTTGAAAAGCCTGCTCCTCAGGTAACACTTTGATGCTGGTTATGTCCTTGCTGCCTCCCTGACAGCCAGGTCAGCAAAGGGTGAAATAATTGACTGGCTCTGGGGAACACTGTGGCTTTTACAGGTTTGCTTTTTCCCCTGATAACTGCAAAACTGCTGCTTAAAATTGGTTTTTGATGATAGCACTTTAGTGGCATTAYGGACTTGGGATTTGAGTGAGGAGGAATCACATAATCATGGAGTGGTTTGGGTTGGAATGGGACCTTAAAGGTCATCCTTGTTCCACCCCCTGTCATGGGCAGGGCCACCTTCCACTTGTRCCAACCTGTTCTTGAACACTTCCAGAGAAAGCAAAGTGTGGACAAGAAGGCAGTGCTTGATTGCAAYAGCAACAAAACTGCTTAGGAAAAGTTTTTCTTAATGGAAAATAAAGTTGTTCCAGGCAGGATGTAGTGCCAAGTATTCCTAGARTTCCTGTTTCTAGTGGGATGTCTGCAAACACAACCAGGAGCTGGGGCAGATTTATTGACAATAAATCTGGGGGAAAAATCTGATAAAAGGATATCAGACTGGTGTTTGTACCAGTTCTGGMCACTGTTATCCATCCCTCTGTTTGCTCCCAAAATCTCCTGATCTGGGATTCTGCTCCTAAACCTGGTGTGATCCTCACTCAGCCCCTCTCTTGTCAGTTTGGAATTCTGACTCCTTGYCAGCAGTGTGATCAGAGGCCGATGCACAGCTGTAGGTTACAAAGGGTGCTGTAGAATTCATGGATAACAAAGGCCTTTTTTACACTTTTTAGTTCTYTGACAAAGCAATTTTCAGGAAAAGAAAAGATTTGCTCTCTCCTGTGAGTAAGAATGCTTCCCTGTTCTCATAGAAGGTGAAATAGATAAGGAAATTGTGCATTTTATTCAATKTGCTTTAAAATCCAGCTTGCTCTTCCTCTGTAGTGCTCCACTCCTCACCTCAAGGATTCCTTTGGCCTCTGGGCAAAAATAGGAGGGAWCTCACAGCAGGAATGTTGTGAGGATGAATTATTGCTTAACAAGACTTGTACCCAAATTTAGTTGAAGATGGAAATTTTGGTCTGGGATAATTTTTTGTGTTTGATGAGCCCAGGGGAGGCACCAGGATGGSCAGAGGGATGGAGCAGCTCTGCTGGGAGGAAAGGCTGGCACAGCTGGGGGTGCTCACCTGGAGAGGAGAAGCTCTGGGGTGACCAAATTGTGGCCTTGCAGGGCCTGAAGAAACCAAGAGAAAAAAACATGGAGAGAGACAATTTCCAAGAGTTTGAAGTGCCAGGACACAGGAAATGGTTTCCCAGTGTCAGAGGGCAGGGCTGGATGGGATATTGGGAATTAGGAATTGTTCCCTGGCAGGGTGGGCAGGCCCTGGCACAGGGTGCCCAGAGCAGCTGGGGCTGCCCCTGGATCCCTGGCAGTGCCCAAGGCCAGGCTGGACTTTGGGGCTTGGAGCAGCCTGGGACAGTGGAAGGTGTCCCTGCCATGGCAGGAGTAAAAGATGAACTTTAAAGATGTTCCCTTCCAGCCCAGGTCCTTTTGGGATTCCAGGATTCTGTGATCACTGGGGATCCATCCCTACCTTTCCCCCAAACTCTCCTGTTCATTCCCTTTTTCAGAGCCTCAGGTTACAGGGTCTTTCACCTTTCCAACATCTGGAAACAACTGGGAGACTGGAGCCAYCCTCAGACTAACCACATTGGGGCKCACATTTAGAAAATAAGTTTTAAWGGCTTTGCTCTGGGGTGCACCAAGAAAATCCAGATCTGCTGGCAATGCTCTTTTTTTTTTTTCCCCGGGGATGCTTTCCTGCAGGAAAACCAGTGTGAAAATATAAAGAGGAAGAAAAGCATCAGTAAATTGTCCTTCTTTTGCCTCCTTTATAAAAGAAAACAGCTGCATGTGGTGCACAGAAGATGTCAAGGAAATATTAAGAAAAATTATGCAAACCCATGAGCAATGTTTAGACAGGCTCTGATAATTTTAATAATTCAGGGTTAGAGCAGAGCAGTGCAGGCTCCTGCTGCTCCTCTCCAAATGGTTTGCAAACAGACCCCAGGATGGCTCCAAATTAAGGTGAAAACATTCAAGTCATTTAATTCACACCTTCAGCAGCCACTGCTGATCATGGTGCTCCCKAAGAACTGCTCCATCTGATTCATTATTTAGGAGTCCTTGTGTGTTTAAAGTGTAAATGAGGCTTTTCTAAACAGAGAYCAAATAAACCTCATTGTTGATGGGCTTGAGAAGTGGCTCAAGGAATTGGAAAGCAAACAGGATTTACAAAACCAGTTTTAAGTATTTATTTGAGACCTGGCACAGCCCCAGACTGTGCCCAGGACCTCCAAAAGGGATTACCTGGATATGTGGGGTGTGAGGGAAGCGTGATGGATCTTCATCTCTGTGAGTTTTGTGCAGAAACATTGATTTGGAGGAAAGTTTCCATCAGAATTTCCTTGGCCAAGGCRATGCCCCACTCACAATTTCTGCCTCCTCATTATCAATTTATTGAGAGACAAGTCCCCCCCTTAGCAATCCCAGAGATGGATTTAAGGTTAATRCTGAAAGATGGGTTCCTATTTTGAGACACAAACCCAGCAAAGCTTGGCATCTCCTCAGTGGCATAAAAGATATAAAGATGTAAAGATAAAAAGATGRATTTCCAAAGATATCATATTCCTAGAATCAAAATGAAAATTAGATGGTTTTCCATTTTCTGTTGAACAGGAATGGAAGTATGGTGCCTTCAGGAAAATGTGAATGAAACAGAACAACCAGGGGCTCCAGTTCATGGGGATCTTGTGCATTGATGACCATCAAGGAAGAGGCACCAAAGGCCCTTTGTCTCACATCCAAACCTTCCAAAATCCTGGGCTTTTGTGTAGGAAAAGAGCAAAGAAAYCCTCGTTGCTCCAACTTTCTCTTTCTTCCTACACTGAGTTCTGGGGATTTGCAGGTTTTCCCATTTGGCAGGAGGGCCTTACAAGCCTGTAGCCCCTTTCCATGGTCACCTTGTTGCAGAGCAAAAATCCTGGGGGATTTTTGTGTCACATTTGGCATTTGAGGTGGTTGYAGGTGACACCAGCACCGGTGTCAGCTCGGGCTGCTCCCTGTTTTTGGGGTGTGTGGGCACCCAGAGTGTGGTCTTGTCTTCCCAACACACCAAAGGAGGCAAACCTCTGATGAAAACCAATGCACAATTGTCAAACCTGACAGGGAATATTCCCAGGGACTTAAAACCAGCGRTATTGGAAAATGATCCATGAGGGATTTCAGGAGGGAATGGAAGGACTGCAAACACCAATGATATCACACATGGTCTGCAGTTGCCTCCAAAATAAATCACTGCAGTGGGCACTGAATTAATTTGAATTTTCAACAGCAGTATTTTTGGGAGCTGTGCTTTTTGACCTGTGGGTGTGAATTTCTGTCCCATTTAAGGACTGGTCATTGTACAATTTGCAGGTTGCAGTTTCTGGTTTAAATCTGCCCCATTTGGCCTCAATAGGACAAGATGGAACCATGGTTTCAGTGCATTCAACCCATGAATTTGAGGAAAAGTTTAGGAAAAGAAATCCCAAAGTTAGCAAAGATGAAAATACATTTAAAGGAAAGTGCTTGYGCTTTTGAGTTGAGCAGATTTGAGTTAGGTGAACAAAAATAAACTGGATAAAATTTGGTTTGCTTTGGCTTGGGACCTATTGAGCAGACAAAGAATAAATACAACATTTATTAACATAGTCTAAATAAAATAAGCCAGGTCTGAAATAGAACTAAGATTGGGTTTGTGATAATATATTCAAATGGGAAATCTTGGATATCCCTGGGTGCGTGGCTCCTTTTAAGTGCAAATCATTCTGGTTGCAGGTACCAAACTCCATAATCAATGTACATAATCAGAGGATTTGTGTTCCCAGGAGCTCAGCCCTGCCTGGGAATATGCACAAACTTTGTTAATATACATATTTTTTCCCCAAAGTAGCAAAATAAACTCTGGAGTTTTCATCAGGGGAAGGTGTGAGGAGCTTGCTCTCAGGAGTGGGAGAACTCTTAGGGTGAAAAGTGGCTGCAGAACTGAGTGCRGTGGCAAGAACTCACCCCTTGCTTTTGAATGTCATCCCATACGGTGGAATTGTGTAAAGTTTCATGATCCCGAGCTCCTTTGTGCTCCAAGGTTTCCCTGTACTGGTTTTCCTTCCCCTCTGAGTGTTTCCTTCCCCAGTATTCCATAATATACTGGTTGAAGGTTGGACTTGATGYTCTTAGTGGTCTTTASCAATCTTAGTGATTCCATGTGGATGGAAGTAAAACTTGCTGAGGTTTCTGCTCTGTCTCAAAATATCAGGACCATAGAATAAAGACCCATCAGTCCATTCAGCTGGATCCAAGGAGATGTTTTCCTCAGCAGGTTTTGTCTGAAGACATCCAGTGCTGAAGGTCCCCTCTTTATAGAGTCTCATGGTTTTTCCTGGGTTTTCATGAGGAGCTGGATGTTTGGTTCTTATCCCAGTGCCTGGATCCAGTGCTTCCAGCTCTGAGCCCTTTCCAGTCTCTGGCCAGTGTGGGTGTTCATTTGCGTTGCTTTGAGGTGAGGACACAAAGCTGGGCTTGCTCTGGTTTTGCTGCACAGCAGCATTTTTCTTCTTCACTTGGACTTGAGTCATTCTGAAAGCATTTTCCCTCGTTGTCTGACCTTGATGGAATACAGGGATGGCTCCTGGGATCATTCCCTAGGATCATTCAGGGATGATGCTGGTTTTTTTTTATTTCCCACAGAGGAGTTTGCCTAGTTGCAGGAAAAATCCACAGGAGGCTTCCTGGTGCTAATAGACTCATGGAATCTCCTGATTTGGAGGATTCCCACAAGGATCATCCAGTACCAGACTTGGCTCTGCCCAGGACACCCCAACAATCCCACCTGGAGCATTGTCCAAGCACTCCTGGAGCTCTGGCAGCCTTGGTGCCATGTCCATTCCCTGTTCAGTGCCCCAGCATCCTCTGGGTGGTCAAGCTCCTTTGACCAATGGCTGTGGRACTGGAGGAAATTTCCATAATTCCTGAAACTCCCTCCCTGGAAAACCTGCAGAGTGGTTGTGTTGAGCCTGTTTATTCAGAATYTTGTTGTTGTTGTGTCCTAAAAATTCTAAATCACCTTCAAAGTTGCCAAAGTCTTCTGGGAAGGGAGGKAAGAAACAAAGGGAAGGCTGGAATAGCCTGGAGAGGTTTTATCTCACCACTGGCTCTGCATTTCTATTACTTATCTGCTGTCTGGTACAAAGAGGAATATTTTCTTCTTRAAATGCTCCCAGAAATTTTAGCCTGTGGTTTTGTTGTTGTTTTGTTTGGATTTTTTTGTTGTTTTGATTTGGTTTCTTTTTGGTGGTTTTTTTTTTTTTTTTTTGTTTATTTGGTGGTTTTTTGTTGGAAACCTTTTCATTGTGTATAGGGTGCTTTATAAAGCACCAGTTTTGTTCATGGCCATTTTTTGTGTCTGGTATGAGAGCACCAYCCTGGGAATGTTTTTTATCAAGAACCAGCAGGTTTTGTGTAGGRAATGGACAATCTTATGTCAACCTTATCAATCTGTTTCTGCTCCCACTGGCTAAACTAAAAACCAAAAAAGAAATCTTTTTTCAGAATTTCATTTCAGGGGATATTTTACCCCTGTGGGGTTACCGGGGACTCGACCAATCAATACCAATATTGAGCATCTTCCAACTGATCAATTTTTATCCATTTAGTTTTTGTCATCTCTTGCACCTTGTTGTACCAAGAGGTCTGTAAGGCTTTTTGACCAGTCCCCTGGGCAGATAAGCAGGGTTAATGTTGCTGCCTTCTCAGTGTGTGAGCTTTTAAAACCCCTTGAAGAAGAGCCTTTGTGGTTTGCAAATATCTCAAACATTTTTTTTTCTTCCACCTGCAAAGCCAGTAAGAGCCAAGAATAACAAGGTTATTCTGCAGCTAAGGAAATTGTGGAAGAGGAAGCTGGAATTCAATTTCAAATCCAGATCTGTCCTAAGCACCCAGGCCACCAGGTTAGGTGGGTCMTTAGGCTGATCTTGGACAGGTATTTGCAAATGCAATAGATGCTTTTTATTTCAATTATGAAGCAGGATGCAGTTTTTTCTTGTTTCTTTTCATCCTAAAAGCAATCCTTTGTAAATTATGTTTTACAGAGCTTGGATTTTGAGTAGCAATTGAGTGTAAACAGGTTTTGGAGAGAGGGGTTGCATTTGCCTTCTGTGTCATTCAGAGTTAGAGCACATTCAAAAGAGTTTGGAAATGTTAAGGAAAATAGAAAATATTCCCAGAAGGAGATGTTTTTGAAGACTGAAATGTAGAAAATGATCCCCTGGAGGGGGAGCCTCAGTTCTCCAATCTCCTGCAGATTCATTTTGCTTTTCCACTTGGGATACAGAGCCTGTCTCTTATACACATCTAGATGTGTATAAGAGACAGATTCTCCAATCTCCTGCAGATTCATTTTGCTTTTCCACTTGGGATACAGAGTATTGCTGGACATTTAAAGAGTTTGCAGGCCACAGCCCAATCCCATAAGTACATTCCTGTGTTGCAAAAATAGATCTAAATGCAGACAAAAGCCTTGTTTGATGTTTAGAGACTTRTCAACCACATTGGTGCCTTCCAGCCCAAACCACTTCATGATTCAATTAGGTTTATTCCCAGACCAGTGATAATTCCCTCACACTTTACAAAAGGGCTCTGCCAAAACATTCAACTAAAATGATCCCAGGATGTCTCAYAATCATTCAGGAAGTGACTCCTAACAGGGCACTGCCAGGCTCCTGTCTTTAGCAGAGCATAACCAGCAGATCCCACATTTCAAGGCTTTTTGCACCTGAGTCCAATGCCCTTCCCACAGAATGTCACCTGAGATTGGSCTGTAAAATCAAAACCTTCCCTTTTATTTCAGCCTAGTGAACATTTTCAGCTCCTGGATTCCAAAATTGTTAAAATACTTACAGCAGTTGTTTTTCATCTTGTTGTCCTGTTTTGCAGCCATTTTTGAATAATTGCAACAAGAAAAATTATGTTCCCTCTGGCAATAAAACATCTTTCCTCTCTTGTCCACCCTGTTGGGTTCTGCCTGGTTTTGCTGCTTTTTCAGCCAACAGCTTCATTGACATTGATTCCTTGAAGCTTATCCTGTAGTAATCCCTTGGAAATCTGTATGGTRATTCCACAAGGTGCCTCAGTCATCAATCAGGGAAAAGCAGCCAGATTGTGTGGTCTRCATGGAAGATGGAAAGCTGGTCTTAAAATCTGCTTGTGGTGACGGGCAATCAAAATTTCCCATCAGTTTTTTTTTCTTTTTTGTTTAATTGCCAGGAAAAATATCCCTAATGGTAGTCTGGGTGTCCTTACCAGTGGCTTGTGCACAAAGGACAGAAGGGCTGGGCCTGCTGAGGGCGACCCAGGGCTGTGTCCAGTTCTGGGTCCCCAATCAGGAAGGACTGAGGGCTGGAGCGTGTCCAGGGCAGGGAACGGAGCTGGGGAAGGGGCTGGAGCCCCAGGAGGGGCGAGGGAGCTGGCAAGGGCTCAGCCTGGAGCAAAGGAGGCTCAGGGGGCCCTTGTGGCTCTGCACAACTCCCTGCCAGGAGGGGACAGCCAGGGGGGGTCGGCTGTGCTGCCAGGGAACAGGGACAGGACAAGGGGAAAGGGCCTCAAGCTGGGCCAGGGCAGGCTCAGCTTGGCCAGCAGCAGGATTTGCTGCATGCAAAGGGGTGCTCAGGCCTTGGCAGGGGCTGCCCAGGCAGCTTTGCAGTGCCCAGCCCTGCAGGTGTCCCAGGAAGGGCTGGAGGTGGCACTCAGTGCTCTGGGCTGGGGACAAGGTGGGCACTGGGCACAGCTGGSACTCCYRGGGCTGGCAGGGATTTTCCAGCCTCAGATCCTGGGATTGTTTGAGTTTTTGCTTGTGCAAAAAAATTTCAAAGCAGATTTTCTGTAAACTCATTGAATGAGTGAGTTCCAAATACCACCAGACTGGTTTGCTTTCTATTGGCATTTATGGAAAAACTGGTGGTGCAGACACATCAGATTTATCATTAGGAGGTTCCCTCCTGGTATTTTAGGCAAGATGTAAGGAAAACCTTAAAGATATCTAAGGGAGAATGGGAAAGGCCTCTGAAATATCAGAGACTTCATAAACTAGAAAAATAAAACTTTAAGGATGGCTATTAAAAGGCTGATTTGCAAACTGCTGTCTCTCAGAGAGAGAATACAGGTGCTTCATGAATATCTGAGGAAAATCCAGTACGTTTTTAAGAAGGGAAGAATCCCTGGATCAAACCAAAGCAAACAAAAGTGCTTTGTGAAACCAAGCAGAGAGTGAAGCAGAGCAGGGTCCAACGAGAGGCAGAATCAAGGCAGTGAGTTCAGTGAAGTGATGGTGGTTGACTGCAGACTATGAAATTCATCATCACAGATTTTAAGTTGCTTAGATGTTTTTATAAGTGAATTTGGATTACCAGCCCTTCTTTGTATCGTCATTGACACACACTAATGAGGGCAGTGCACAAACTGGTGGATTTTATAGATTTGACAGGACTTGTATAGACATCAACACTTGGCAGGGTCACAGGGTTCAAAATGAGCTGGGTTTTCCTGGTGAAATCCTCTTTTTGTTAAAACCAGTGCTTGTCTCCCAGAAGGTGCCAGGCCAAGCTCCTGGAGCAGASTAGAACTGTACGGATGTTATTGAACAGGAAATTGTGCCAAGAGCCATAAAACGCCTGGGTAAAAGCAATGTTTCTCATGTGGCTAAAAAGCTGTTGCTCCTTGAACTTGAAACCAGTCTTTGGTGCAAAGTTTTGCAGTTCTATTCCCAAATGTTTGGCAATTTTCTTCCTGTCGTCTCTACTGTGTCAGAAAAAAAGTAGTTTCAAAAATAAATTATTGAAAAGACCTCATTGTGGTGTTTTCCCCCACAGGACTGCAAACCAGTTTGCTGGGGTTAAGATCAGTGGTTATTTTACTGTTTTAGCAAAAAAACATCAGCCCCTCTTGGATGAATATTTTTATACAGAGTCACTGTTATAAAGTGAAGGTGTAAAGAAACTTCATGCTACACTTTGGAATAAATTATTTAGGCCCTTAATGACAGGAGGTTACATGGTAAATATTTTAACCTAATTTAAATGTTCTGCAGCTACTGACATTCACAGGTTTTCTTCATAACTGCTGGTGAACTTCCACAAAGATAATTCCTGTTAATATTTTGGTGTGAAGCAAACTGGGGAGTGTTAATGTTGCAGAAAAATGACATTTTTCAGAGGAGTGGTTATAAATGCTGTGCGTGCAAATCTGAGGGGCCAGAAGGCAACACTTGGGGTGGTTTGTGATGTTTGGGAAGTGAGCTTGGGAGTGTTTTCCAGAGGAAATTGTGTACATTGTGTGGGCAGTGAGCTGACTGCTGAAAGGGAGCAGGATGGGACAGGGTAGTCTCTTGTGAGACCCCGCCTGGAATTCTGTGCATTGTTCTGCAGAGGAGGGACATGGAATTGTTGGGGCAGCTCCAGAGGAGGCCATGGAGTTGCTGAGGGGGTCTGGAGCAMCTTCCCTSTGGAMCCAGGCTGGGAGAGCTGGGAATGCTCAGCCTGGAGAAGGGAAGGGTGTGTGGAGACCTCAGAGCTCCTTCCAGGGCCTGAAGGGACACAGGGGAGCTGGAGAGGGACCTGCAACAGCAACTGGAGGGACAGGACAAGGGGGAATCAGTTCAGACTGACAGAAGGAAAATTTAGGTTACATTTAAGGAATCCTTCGCTGTCAAAGGATGCCCAGAGAAGCTGTGGCTGCCCCTGGATCCCTGGCAGTGCCCAAGGCCAAAGCCTGGGCTAGTGGAAGGTGTCCCTGCCCATGGCACAGGGTGGAATTTTGGACCTTTAGGATCCCTCCCAACCCAAACCCTTCTGGGTTGCTGTGATTCCATGGAAAGACCCACGTTGAGAGCTGGCTGCTCCTCTCAGTACCACCTTTGTCTTGTGGCTGTAGTCTCCACATCCTTGTGCTGCAGTTCAGTTRCTGTTGCAGATCAACTCCAGGTACAAACCCTCTTTTTTCCTGGAGAGCTTTATGTAACTGTGCCTTTTTTTCCTCCCCTCATCACCTTGATGTGTCACTCTRGCTGCAGAAAATTTATTCCGAGTTMGGTTGTTATTTCCSTGCTTTCATTTGTTCGAGGTGAGATTGGGYGATGATTGCTCAATGAAGAAAAAGCTCATCTTGTTAAGTAGATAGCTGGATGTGACAGGTCTCATTGTCAATTTAAATCATTGTGCATTGCAAGTGCTTCTTCTGGCATTGTCTGATACAGCTGCAGTGTCACAGGCAGTTTTTTATTACAGATAATAAGGTTCAGTCTCTTTAAACATCACTCAAAACATAAAACAGCACAAAGCCGAGGTAGAAAACAGCATTTTCAGCGTCGCAGTGCTTGCAGAAATACACAGGAATGTGGATTCCTTATCAATTCCTCCCTGGGCTGTTCACTGTCGTTGCAGGCACTATCCTGGTTGACAACATGCTGATCAAAGGGACAGCAGGAGGGCCTGACCCCACCATCGAGCTGTCCCTGAAGGACAACGTGGATTACTGGGTGATCCTGGACCCCATCAAGCAGACCTTGTACCTGAACAGCACCGGCCGCGTGCTGGACAGAGATGTGAGTCTGGCCTTGCTTTTCCCTCCACAAACACGTTCACCTCTAATTAGCCATGCACACAAGCCCTGCTAGAATATAATCCCTGCATCTGTCTTGTCCCCAGATYGAGGTGAACAGAGTTCATCTGATCCTTTTCTTAGGATTTATTGGGAGCACACAGGAACTTGACCTTAA
Organism: Sporophila hypoxantha; assembly: GCA_002167245.1. Lineage (NCBI taxonomy): Eukaryota > Metazoa > Chordata > Aves > Passeriformes > Thraupidae > Sporophila > Sporophila hypoxantha. The sequence goes on from NDFG01000185.1 coordinate 258,080, forward strand.
GTGCAAATATTATTGTGAACAAACACAACAAAGACCAAAAAAACCTGATGTTAAGAGTTTTATATCAGACCAGACTTGACTTGTTTATTGAATTAATTTTTTATTCTGGTTTGCTGGCTGCTTACCCTGTGGCCTGTGACATTTATTAGCATCCTGCTTTTCCCATGTACACTGAATTATGAGCTGTGAGAAGTGACGAGTCGTGGCTGCCACAATTCACTCACAAAGCTTGACATGTTCCATTGAGAACATGCTGGTTCACCTTCTTTTTTTTTTAAGGCAGCCTAAAACATATTTGCTGTGCTCATTCCTGTTGGTGTTAAGGAAGTATTGTCAGGGTAGGCTTGATTTTTATAAAAATAAAGATGAAAAGCACAAAATAAAAAAAAATAAAACCTCGTTCCATTGAGAATGTGCTGGTTCACATTCCTTTTTTTTAAGGCAGCCTAAAATATATTTGCTGTGCTCAGTCCTGTTGGTGTTAAGGAAATATTGTCAGGGTAGGTTTGATTTTTATAAAAAGAAAGATGAAAAYCACAAAATAAATAGGGGTGTTCTCATCCAGGCTAATTTCATTGAGGAGAAAACACTCTAAAAATAGAGACATTTCCTCACAGTGCTGCAACCTTGTGACAGAAGCTGAAAGCAAAATTGACTTGCAAGTGCTTTAATCAATATGGCAAGAATACTCTAAAACTCAGGAGCTCTCCTTGGAGTGCAGGGAAGTTTGTTTTGTATTAGCTTGATTGATTAATTTGTCTTCTCCATGTGTTTTGAGATAAATTCATAAGTACCAAAAACAACATGCAAATTTCTCCTCATTTCCATTTGCTGGTGAAAGGCACTAATTGAATTCAGCTGTTCTTAATTTTGTTTTAATTCACAAACTGTTTTCCCATGCAAAGCACAAAGTGTGGCAGAGTGGTCATGGTGGCAGAAGACTTTCTGGGAGAGTTGGCACTTCTTCAAGTGCCAGCCAGCAGCTGCTGGAGCAGCTTTGGCCTCTCAGATTTTWTTTTAAGCCAGAGCAAAAAATCAGAGCCTGGAATGGAAGGTAAGGCTGGAGAATCACTCTAGGAAATGTGGGGTCAATTCTTATCACCCCACACCCATCCATAGGGAGTTAGAAACTAAAATCCCTGTTGGATCAGTGCTATTCTTCTTTTCAAGGCCATTTATTGACAATTTTTTGTCACCTTAACATGAATCAAAGTCAATGCTTTACCCAAAGAACCTCATCTGATTATTTGAGTTTCCATATTAGTCACAGTCTAAACCAATTCCCATTCTTGTGAGTTCCCAGACACTTTTACAGGGATGTTCTTTGCCAGAACTAGACTSAAGTCCCCTGGAAACAAGTGAAGTGTGTACATTTCTTAATTAAATTCAGGTAATAATGTGTTTACATTGGTATTTAAGGTTAAATTCTCATTTTTTACTATGAGCTGCAACACTTCTTACCTCTAATACTGTMTCCAGTCATTCATCTGTGACTATTTAGGTTTGGTGGGCTATGAGAAGGAGATCTGGGCTTTAAGGTGGTTCAGATTTTGGGTGTGATGCCCCCTGTGCCTCTCTTGCACGGCCTCGGGGTAGTGCAATCACTCACAACCCAAAGAAAAGGAGAGCAAACCTCAAAACCCCCAGGGACTGAGTAAAAATAGGAAATGTGTGTCATGGGCTTTATAAATGTGGCTCTTTTGGAGAGATGGGTTAGTGCTGGGTCCAACAGCTGAACCCCATGGTCTGGGAAGTCTTTTCCAGCCTTGTYGATTCTCCTGAAGGACATTTCCAGCCTTCAGAACCAGGGCTGTGCTACCCCAGCACCACAGAACCATTCAGTGTGGGAGGGTCTCTTTTTGTTAACAAAAACRCCAACCTGTTTTTCCCATCTTTCCACTTAAATCCACTTGAAACTTTGCAGTACCAAAGAAACCAGGAGTTTTATTAAGTTGAAAATTTAGATTCAGCTTTTTTTTATTACAGAGCAAAAATTGGAGTCTCTGATTCACAAATGATCACATTCCATATATTTGGATGCTCTTCCCATTTTTCTCTCCCTGCTGATTCAGTCAGCCTGATCCTGTCCTTTTTTTATTTCTTGCCTTTCTTGACAGCAAATCTTCCTAGATTCCATTGATTGTTACTAAGAATGGCAGTGTGTTTTCCAAATAAAATCAGATAAAAAGAAAATTCCACACTTTTCTTCCAAAACTTTAAGAAGAATGACCAGTGATAAATCAGAACTGAAGGTGCTGAAAGGTGCTGGGATGATTTGTCCCTGGTTTCTTAAACAAATTTTGCCATTGTGCCATTGTTTATTTACATATTTTTGTAAACTCAAAATAGGAACTATTTCTCCAATATATTTAATTTCAAATAATTATATTATTCTTGGCCTTGGCTAATTAATCTAGATACACTTAGTATTGACTGCAGCATATTAAAGGCAGCCTAAAAACTCTTGGATCTTACTGAAATGAGTAGTAAAAGCCATTCCAGCCTGAATTTCTTTGTCCATTCATCAYTTTGGGAGTTTTAGAGCACTGCTGTGTTCATTGCAGTGAGAAAAACAGGATTGTCCACACTGAAGGTTGCTTCTGAATTATTTCCAAATGTAAGTGGTAGCAAATGTGATTTATTTCAGACTTGACCTTTCAATTCAAGACAYGAAAGAAACAAGAAAGACTCTGGGGAGTGTCCAGAGAAGACCACAGATGCTCCAAGGGCTGGAGCCCCTCTGCTCTGGAGCCAGGCTGGGAGAGCTGGGGGTGCTCACCTGGAGAGGAGAAGCTTTGGGGTGACCAAACTGTGGCCTGAAGGAGCTGACAGGAAAGACAGAGAGGGACTTGGGACAAAGGATGGAATGCCACGATGCAGGGAATGGGTTCCCACTGCCAGAGGACAGAGTTAGATGGGATACTAGGAAGGAATTGTTCCCCGTGATGAGGATGGTGGGGCAGTGGCACAGATTTCCCAGAGCAGCTGTGGCTGCCCCTGGATCCCTGGCAGTGTCCAAGGCCAGGTTGGAAAAGGCTCTGAGCTGGGACAGTGGAAGGTGTAGGGATGGAACGAGATGATCTTGAAGGTCCCTTCCCACCCAAGCCCTTCTGGGATCTGTTGAATTCCAATAACAATAAACCAAAAGCTCAGAGAGGTGTCATTTTCCAGGTCRCTTTACCACAGCCTCTCTTTCCCCTTGCAGCCCCCCATGTCCATCCAGTCCATCGTGGTGCAGGTGCAGTGTGTGAACAGGAAGGTGGGCACCATCATCAACCACGAGGTGCGCATTGTGGTGCGCGACCGCAACGACAACTCCCCGCAGTTCCAGCAGCAGCGCTACTACGTGGCCGTCAACGAGGTCAGAGCTTCCTCCTCCTCCTCCTCCTCCTCCTCCTCCTTTGGCTGGGGTCACTGCTAAATCCCAGCTTTCACTGCCTCCTCCTTGAAAACCAAAAAAATACGTCTGTTTTCTGTTGCGCTCGTTGTTTCGACAGGCTTCATCTAACATCTTATCCTGCTTTTCCTTAAGGAATACAAAGGCACAGTTTTCAGCAGGAATATTGCAGAAGACATCCAAATTTAAAGCAGTGTTTGCATGATTGAAGCGTTGTTTTCTGTTAAATTAAAGCACTTTTAACAACAAACCTATGGATGAAGGAAAAAAAAGTAAAAAACCAGTTTAAGTTTTATTAACAATGTTGAAGCTTGGCAAAGTGCAGATGTGGTTTATTGCTGTTGCTCTGATGCCTGTGAAATGAATTATTTTATTTTCTATTATTTATTATGTTATGGTTGGTTTAATTGGGTGGTTTTTTTTTTTTAATAGAGAACTATGGATTGGACCACTGTATCATTTGAAGGAAAAAAAAAATATTTTCCTTTTGAGCTGGTACAACTTCATTTCACTTTCCAGTGAAGTTTTTCATTCTGTTAGGGACTGAATAATCTGCCAATAAGCAATACAAAAAAAAACACCTGTGTTTTCAGGGTTAGTATGTCAGGGCTTTAGTAATGAGTAGYAACAGGGACTTACATGAAGTAATGGAAATTATGMGGGCTGAAATTATGTGGAAAATGGAAAGATGGGTCAGTTTTGTGCAGATGAAGACTGAAAGAAGTAGAATTARATTTAAAAAATAAATTATATTAAATATGTAGACTGGTTGGGTTTGGTTTGTGAGGTGGGGGGTCTGTGAAAGAGCATGGCTGCTTTGATTTAAATAGACTTGATCTGAGGAAATTTCCTATTTTGTTGTGTTTGGGAGATTCAGCTTTTCAACGTATCCTTGTGTTGTCTCTTGTGTCCATGACCACACATGTGACCCGGGAAAAGGGTGGGCCATTAATGAGGTGAGGCATAATTAACCCAAAAGTATGGAAGAAAACCCCCCCAAATCCACACATTGTATTGGACCTGCAACTGAGATGAAGATAAGCCAGGTTTTTCAAACTTCCTGGTTTTAAATTTAATTTAAATTAAATTAAAACATTTTTGGCATTCCAGCTGCCTGTGGGACTTCTCATTGGAATCTGGGAGCKCTGGGAAGGTCCTCCATGGGCTTGTCCATGGTTTTCACATTGGCTTTCACATGGCCATGGAATTTCTCTGTTTCTACAGACCCAGTGCAGGAACCTTTCTGGTCCTGAGTAAAGGCAACATCAGCACAGGCCTGAAGTGCCTGTGTGGGTTGTGCTGCAGGGAGATGTGTATAAGAGACAGCCTTTCTGGTCCTGAGTAAAGGCAACATCAGCACAGGCCTGAAGTGCCTGTGTGGGTTGTGCTGCAGGGCACAGATCACTTCCAAAACCTGCATCATTTCTGCAGTGAACCAAAGACAGGCAGCATGGCTATGCTAAGAAAACAAGGATTTTCCATAATTAGGGAGAAGTCCAAAAGGCAGAGTGCAAAATGCACCATTCCCAATTATTTGTGTTCAGAAATTGAGCAACGTTCTGAGGACACCAAGCATTTATTGGAATTATTGCTGGGCAAAATGCACTGTTGCTCTTTCCACCAGCTGCACCCTGATTTAATTAATTCCTTCTTTTCATTTTATCTCTMTTCCATGGATAACATCTGACATGGCACCACTGTGCCCTTGAGCAGCACCCTGTGAGTTCATGCTCTCATTAATTAATTAACAAAAAAATAATTCACAAAGCATCTCAGACTCTCTCAAAGGTTTTAATGAGTGATTAAATGTTTTAATGCTCATTTATTCTGCTCATAATTGGTGCTGCCTCTGGTGAATTTAGCAACAGGAATGCACTGGGACGAAAGGTTTGTGGTTAATTTTTGCTTCTGTTTTCTGGTTGCTTGTAAACCAAAAAGTACAGAAATTTCCCTTACATTAGGAACACAAAACAACTCAAAGAAGGAGTAGATTTTATTGTATTTTGGAGAAATTGAATGTTTTTTATGTACCTCTAGAAGACCTATGAGTAAAGGTGATCCCGAATTAAAATGTGCAGAGAAATTTATGTGAGTGGTTTGAAAACGTMGCTTTTGCAGCTAAGAATCAAAATCTTCATTGCCTGTTTATTGAGGAATACTTTTTTGGTCAGGATTTTAATTTTTCTGTTAAAAGTATGGAGCTGGGCTTGTCCTTGTCAGTGTTGATGGAGGTTGGAATGTTTGTTGGATGAGGTGGCTTAGCTGGGAATGGCAGCGCTGGGATCCACATGAAGTTACAAATAAAATTGATTTCTTTAAAGTCTTAGTTGAAAACATATTTTCTGTTCCCCCACCATTTTGGAGCCAGTTTTCCTTTTCCCTTCCTGGTGCTTTTACAAGTCCAAGTGTCTCAGCCAACTCCAACTGCTCTCCCACATGGAAGTAAAAAGGAATCTCCACATGGAAGTAAAAACAAGTGAAGGTTGATGTCACCATTTTTATGATAATGAGAAATGCTCTGCAGTTATTCCCTTGGTTTTTTGCGTGACATATTTTTATTTATATGAAAATATCCCATTGTTATTCAGTTAGGAAAAACTCCTGACAATGACYTTAGCCTGGGGCTAAATTTGACCGTATTGGTGACTTGAAGATTTGAGTTATTACCATATTAAACCCAAGTTCTGCAGCTAAGTTAAAATTCAGAAGAATTATGCAGCTCAGTTAATATTCCACAGGCAAATATATGGCATTGCCACAAGGGGTTTAAATTTATGGAGCTTAATACAGGGATTAGGAAGTAAAATCTTGTACTGCTGAGGCCCAGTGGTGGTGTCTGTGTTTTGTGTTCAACACAACTTATCTGATCATTTTTATCTGAGCTGAATGCAGGTCCAGTTTTGCATTACCTGGGTTTTATAAAACTGACTTTCTTTGCTCTTAGTTTGTCACTTTCCTGAGTCCTACAGAGCAAGTCAGGAGTGTTTAATAGCAGATTCTGTTTGGAAGTAGAGGTGGAGCCCCTAGAACACTYTTGAAGTCAGTATTTATTAAATGCATGTAACCTTAGAGCTGCTTGCAGCCCAACATTTTGGGATTAGTTCATTTATTTAGTTCAGGGCTTTTTTTTGTTTCCTCCTTTAATTTAGCAGAGATTGGAYTCCTTGGCAAAATAAGAGTCTTTCTTGAACTTCAGTCATCTCAAAACTTTGGGTTTGGGCTGTTGAGAATTAGAACTTGTGCTGAATTTTCATTTCTGGTGGTGTAATTATTCCTTTTTCCTTGTGGTATTGAAATAATTAATCTCTGCAGGTAGACATCATCAAAAGAGTGTTAGCTCAGAATGATTAACTGTAAATCTGGCTTTGCTCTGCTSTTTGGGGCCACTCTGAAAAATTATTCATTTTTAACTTTGTAAATAGGCAATAATAGGGAAATTKATTTTCCAAATGTTTTATGGAAGAGCTGAATGCTTCTGTCTGCATCTCTACTTCTAATAGCCATTAATCACACTGAAGGAAGTTTTTAAGTGCTACAGCTGTAGACTGTGCAAGAGGAAGATTTATTGTGTGCATCTCCTCTCTGTTTGTTTAATTGCATTCTGTTTGGAATCTGCCTTGTTTCGTGTCACCATGATTCTTTTCCACTGGATTGAGTTCCCACGGAGATGATTATCCTCAGGCTGTTGCTGACACTCCTGGAATTGTCTCTTTGCAATCCCTAAAGTTTTGTTTTCATAAGGTAAAACACTTTGATGGTTAAACCRTTTGATGCACAACTTCAAGCCCTTTCCCTGGGACATACCAAAGGTTCCTGTGGAGAAACAAAATTCCACTATTTAGTGAAGGAATTTTTCCCAATATCCAAGCTYAGCCTCCCCTGGCRCAGCTTGAGGCCCTTTCCCCTTGTCCTGTCCCTGTTCCCTGGCAGCAKAYCCTGACCCCCCRGAGCCTCCTTTTCTCCAGWCTAAAGTTGTATTTTATTAGGGGAACTGAGTTCCTCCTTGTTTTTCCAACAAGGAAGTGACAGCAGTCTCTCAGAAATCCCTCACAAATTGTGGGAAAATTTGTATCARGGCTGGCTAATGGTAAATACCATAGTAAAAATCAGCACAATGTTGAGATCTCTGTGTAAAAAGTTTGTGAGGCCTCTCCCACATGATTGGAAGTGGATTTGAAATATTGAGTTAAGAGCTCATCCAAATTTTTCTAAAGGCTGCAGGAATCTCTAARGTGAGATCTTGASCAGGCTGGAAATCCCYGAATCATGGAATATCCTYAGCTGGGAGAGACCCACCAGGATCATCCACTCCAACCCCTGGCACTGCACAGACACTCCAAAAATCCCACCCTYTGCATCCCTGACAGCATTGTCCAAATGCTGCTGGAGCTCTGCCATGAAGGAGTGGAAAAGATTTTTTTTTTCCCAGTGTTCTTTTCTAGTATCATTTGTGTTGCAGGAAAGAAAACTTAGATCAAATGGAAARGTGCGTGTCCTGAAGGTCTGGGTGTAATAGATCAAATGCAAGACTTTAGCTTTTGACTTTTACTGTTAGAGCATGGAATTGGAGTTCTGGTGTTTACTGATGTGTCGTTTTTGCAACTGTCTCCTTTGTTATCACTTATTAATGTGCTTTATGGTGCTGGAGCCTTTTTATGTTGGCCTCTATTTATCTGCATGCTGTCAGAAAGGGCTGGTGGGAGCTGTGCCAGCAGCTCCAGGGTGTCTGTCATCTCCTGGGCTGCTTGGATGTGACAGCATTTTTACAATATTTAATAGTGTTAAATATATGATTTTGGTTTATGTTTTTGATTTTTTTTTTAATATGGGGCACCGTTTGAGGTACGGTGTCCAGCAGTGGGATGCCCAACACAAGAAAGGTGTGGATCTGTTGGAATGAGTCCAGAGGAGCCATGGAGGGGCTGGAGCCCCTCTGCTCTGGAGGGAGCTGGGGGTGCCCACTTGAGAAGGCTCCAGGGAGAGCTCAGAGCCCCTGCCAGGGCCTAAAGGGGCTCCAGGAGAGCTGGAGAGGGACTGGGGACAAGGGATGGAGGGACAGGACACAGGGAATGGCTCCCACTGCCAGAGGGCAGGGCTGGATGGGATATTGGGAATTAGGCATTGTTCCCTGGCAGGATGAGCAGGCCCTGGAATGGAATTCCCAGAGCAGCTGGGGCTGCCCCTGGATCCCTGGCAGTGCCCAAGGCCAGGCTGGAGCAGCTGGGACAGTGGAAGGTGTCCCTGCCCATGGAAGGGATTGGAATTAGATGATCTTTAGTGTCTTTTCCAACCCAAACCATTCTGGCATTCTACATGTCTGATATCTCCAGAGCTGSTCCTCTRYGATCCATCTGGGAGCACCAGGACTTTGTCCTGTTTGGCCAGCAGAAACCTGGGAGATTTCCATCACAGGCCAGCCCATATCCAGCCAGCACTGTGCCTGGCTCTTCCCACTAATGGGACCATTGTTTAAACAGGGATTAACTAGTTCAACTKTCTTATTTTGAGTTACAGGGTGTCAGTGCCCAGGCAGGGCCTGAGGAGTCTCTGTGAGGAGAGGTGGGAGCTGCCCTGGAGTGAGGGATCCACAGGCTCCAGCACTGGGCACATCCCAGCCCTCGGCCAGCCCCATGGCACCTCAGGAAAACTGGGTTGAGAGAGGGGAAAGGGGATTAAGAGAGGGGGAAATGGGTTTAAGAGAGGGGAAAAGGGGATCAAGAGAGGGGGAAATGGGTTTAAGAGAGGAGAAAAGGGCATTAAGAAAGGGGAAAAGGGGTTAAGAGAGGGGAAATGGGTTTAAGAGACGGGAAAATGGTGTTAAGAGAGGGGGAAAGGGGTTTAAGAGAGGGGAAACTGCCCTGTAGCAGCAAGGAGTGAGGAGAAAATGATGAGGAGGAGCTGGGAGTTAAGGAGTGATGCTGAGCCTGGGATAGGGGACAGTGCTGGTTTATGTCCCTCTGTCCCCATCCCAGGGTATTTTTTGCTGGCAGGATGTTAAATCCATGCTCCCCACAGCCTCTGTCCTGCCTGGTAGTGCAGGACAGAGGCCACCCAGGCAGTGGGTGCCTGGTCTCCGTCTTTTCCCTCAAGAACATGGGATTTTCCTCTCCTGAGCTGTTGAGGACGCAGCAAGGAGGTTCCTGAGTGGATGTCAAGGAGCAGCCCATCCCCAGAGGTGGGAAAACCCCCTGCAAACCATCCTGGAACTTTTCCCAGCTGGCTTTCAGGTTACTTTTGTGTTCTGTCCCCTTCTCCCCCACACATCCCAYCCCATTAGGGCACATTCAACTTCCTGCACCCACGTGTGACACTTCTGCTGCCTGCTCCAGGAGTAAATAAGCCAAGTTAGTAGCAAAACATGAACATAAAGAGTGGTGTAAGTGTGTATAGTGGTGATATTATAAATTAAGCCCCACTTGTTTTACCATAAAAAGGCTTCGAATTGGTGGGTTTTATTTCAAAGATTCAGTATTGTCAGCCCTGAAAATGTTTCCCAGAGAACCCTGCCAACCATTACACCCTTAATTAGCAGCTTTATAAATAAAARAGGAACTATGAGTGCAGGAGGAAATGGGGAGTTAAGTCTTTGCTTTATTGTGAGCACTACAAAGCGGGAATGTGAAATGACATCCACATCTGCACCAAATGCTGGAATGACTCTGTCCTTTGCCTCCTGCTCTTCTTCCAYTATTTCAAACCTTTTTAGGCCCTCTAGGTTTAAATATGTGCAGCAGCTTTGTGTAAGTTCTGGAGGAAAGAAGAGGGGCCAGTGGGACTCTGGGAATTGAAGGGCCACAAATCTGGGGGCAATGAGAGCACCAGGGGGCAAGGGTTGTCCTGAATCCACAAGTGTTTGTTCATTTGTTCCTCCCTTTCAGGTTGATTACTTGCAAAGTTTCCTGAATATTTAAATTCAGAAACGATGACTCCCAAGAAATCTTCTGTCTTWGCTCTCAATGGGCCTTGATTTCGTGCTATTTATCTGCGCGAGGATAATTATAAATTGATTCATTTTCAAAACATCATTTAATGGGTATTCAATTGCTGCCAACGCAATATTGGAGCAACAGCATCACTCCTGTGTTTGCTCAAAGCCGTGGAGCTCTATGGGTGTTTGTGTTTGCATGTAACAATATTAATCTGGCTCTGTTCACGTTGCTATGAAGATGCTGTCAAATAAACTCTGTTTACATTTGCAGCTCATCCTTGTTTTCCTTCCTGAGTCTGAAAAAGGAGCTTTTATTTGGTTTAATCTATATTTATTTCATGGGTTCTTTCAGGTTTAAAGAGTGTTTTTCTCATTTTCGTCTTTTTTTTGTTGTTTTTTTTTTTTAAAGATGAAGTTCTGTCTTGATGCTTTATAGACCAGAGCTAGGGGGAAAAATAAGGTTAAAATTAACTTCAAAACCTCAAGGTTTTAATAGGGATCTCTTGCTGTTCTTGCAGTTAACTCCAGTTGGAACAACCATCTTCACAGGATTTTCTGGAAACAATGGTGCTATTGACATTGATGATGGTCCCAATGGCCAGATAGAATATGTCATCCAATACAATCCTAATGACAAGGTACAGCTATTCAGGCTTTTTTCCTTCATTTATATTTATATTTGTGTTTAAATTTATATTTATGTTTGTGTGTATGATTATATTTATATACTATGAAGTAGCAAATGAATAAGAGGTTGCTGTTGGATATAAAGAAATGTTTTCCTTTGTATCAAGTATTTTCTCTGCCCATGAGRTCTGTAACCACACATGAATTTATCTTCCCTCTCATTGCTTCACTGTCAGCAGCTGGATCATTTCACTTTCAATAATGCCCAGAGAAATTGTGTCTATCCCATTCCTGGAAGTGTCCAAGGCCAGGTTGGATTTTGGGGCTTGGAGGAACCTGGGTTAGTGGAAGGTGTCCCTGCCCATGGCAGGGATGTCTCTGGGTGGGCTTTAAGATCTCTTCCAACCCAAATAATTCTGYGATTCCATGATTTCTGTTTTGCCTCAGTATAAATCCCCTTGTTGATTTCCCCCCCTTGGTATAAAATACTTTATCCCAAAAGATGAGTGTCAAACTCAGACTGTCTCCAGTTACTTATCAGTCTGGGATGCCCTTCCCAATCCTTTTTTCCTGCCCACCATAGATTCCCCATACAGCATGGAGAATTTGAGACTCATTCTCATTTATTTGCTGAAAAAACCCTTCATTTTTAGCAGTTATTTAGGCTCTTCAAGGAAAAAGGCCTTGCTATGCAATGTAAAGAAAAAACATTCCTGTGTGCCTCTGCTGTGTTTGGAATCTTGTATTTGTGTTGCCTGTTCAAAATACTTAAATATTAACTATCTTCAGCACCAAGAGATTGAAGCATGGAAAGATGGGGGGTGTTTTTTAATTAGATTAATTTGATAATGAAATTGCAATTGGATCCAAGGTCAGAAATGTGTGCCCTCCTGCCAGTTTTTCCCCCAGCTTTGTCACCTGAGTCAGTGGAAGCAAATACACAGAACAAATTGTATTTCACTCCATTTAACATCTGCATTTACCCTGAAATGTGAATTTCCTCAGATAAGAACGTATGCATGAACTGGCACCTAAATGTTGATGTTCTAGGCTTGTTTAGCACTTCATTGCCTTCATGAAAGGCAGAATAAAGAGCAGATAAGTACAATGATGTGGATTTCTTATCTCTACTGCTTGAGCACTTGATTTGAATGCACCACTGCAGATTCAGGATGGCAAAGGGGAAAGAAGCAGATTCAGTCAGACTTTTGTGGTTGGAAGTAGTACCAGTTAGGTAAAGAACCCAGGAGAATTCTGTTCTGTACAGATTCATTACTGGGGGGTTTTTGAGAAGGAAACTGGGTGGGAAGGAAACATAGAAACTTTATAATCTCTGATCTGAAGGGCAGATGCAGCCTTGGAATACCAACCAAAGGATCATCCCATTGTGGCCCAGCRTTGTGGCTTCATCTGAACCTTGAGGCATGTTCAATGTTATTGTGTTGTTTTCTCYTTTGCAGACTTCCAACAGGACCTTTGATATTCCTCTCACTTTGTCCGGAGCAGTAGTTCTGAGGGAAAGACTAAATTATGAAGAAAAGACTCGTTATTTTGTCATTGTTCAAGCAAATGTGAGTATAAATCTCTTGAAGGCCCTTTGTGCCCCTGATTTAGGTGTGAGTTTAGTTTCCRTCCCAAGGAAAGGCAGAGCCTTGCTGAAATACCAGCTCTGATAAATCCTCTTCTGCTGAAGATCTAATTTAAGATTTATCCAGGCTGTTGAAAGCTCAGGCATATTATTACTGCTTAAAAAAGCTTGCTCAGTGTGTGACAAGRCAACCTTTTTGGCACAAGGAGCAACTTGCAAATGTGCAGTACAGCCCATGCAGAAAAGTGCAGCCTCATGGCACTAAATGTCCCATTTTCCAACAAATCTGGCAAGGCTAATTGTCACTCAGATGAGTTTAATGGACACAATTTCATTGTATTCTTCAGGTTGGAAATGCATTTTGTTATAAAGAGGTGATTTTTCCTTCAAGTCATACTGAAAGTGTACAAAGAGGTTTTTCCAGAGTGGCTGGCAGTGGATAACTGAAAAGAAAAGTGATGTATAAACTGTATCTCAGATATCTGTCATCAGAGTGGGGTTTTGATGCCCTTGAGAGCTGTGAAAGGTTTTTTCCCTTTTTATCCTTCTGATAATAACTAAAATGAAAACTTCTCTTCTGRTGTTCACGGCTGTTGTGATACATCTCTGTTCGTGGGAAATGATATTTGCTCTGAAGCAACAGATCCTGCATCCACACCTCCACATTSCTGTCATCTCTCTAGCACAGAAGTGCAGATACATTTTGCAGTCTCTTTTCTTGCCTATTTTGTGGCATGTTCAGCATTCTGGCAGCAGAAGCCAGGCTCCAAGGGTGGCTCAATGCTCCTTGCACCTCTGCCCCTGTGCCCAGGTGAGAGCCCACCTGCAGAGCTGGCCCAGCACAGGAGGGACCTGGAGCTGCTGCAGAGAGCCCAGGGAGGCACCAGGATGGACAGAGGGATGGAGCAGCTCTGCTGGGAGGAAAGGCTGGCACAGCTGGGATTGTTCAGCTTTGGGGTGACCTCACTGTGGCCCTCCAGTGCCTGAAGGAGTTGGCAAGAAGGATGGAGAGGGACTTTTCCAAGGGATGGAGTGCCAGGACACAGSGAATGGCTTCAAAACTGACAGAAAGCAGGGTTATATGGGAAGGAATTCCTTCCTGTGAGCATGGGGAGGCCCTGGCACAGGGTGCCCAGAGCAGCTGTGGCTGCCCCTGGATCCCTGGCAGTGCCCAAGGCCAGGCTGGACTTTGGGGCTTGGAGCAACCTGGGACAGTGGAAGGTGTCCCTGCCCATGGCAGGGGTGGCACTGGATGGGCTTTGAGGTCCCTCCCAACTCAAATCATTCTGGGATTCTGTAACCCCACAGGCTGCAGTGAATTTTCTCTGGTGTGTACTGTGCAATCACATTCCTCTGATTACACTGTCAGTGCTTTGTTGTCCTTGCATCGTGAAGATACTGCTGGAAATTAATTACTCTCTWTCTGCTTTGATCCAGAATTACTCAGAGGCACTTACTGGAGGAATGGAAAATGGTTTAGTTCATGATGAAAGCTGCTCCTTGTAGCTGGGATTGTTTTTCATCACTGACGGTGAAGAAAGCTGAATGCAGAAATTCCCATATTTACTCTAAATGTGAAGCTGGTGCAAGAACTGAGTGAACTGCAAAATAGGAAAAAAACAATATGCATTTCCATATTCAATCCAATTTAGAGCAATGGGCTCTTCATCTTACATAGATCTTGTTATTCAACAGCATAAATTAAAAAAAACAAATTTAAAAATTGCTTTTTTTCTTTCAGTGTTACATTACAATAGGAGGGCAAGATGTAATTCAGGGCACATATTCCTTCCCAAGATTTTAACTCTGCAAAGGAAAGCTCATGCAGCAGTTCCTCTGTGACAATGGGAATATTTTTGAGTATTTGAAACAAAATATTAGCTAGTCACGATGTTTCTTCACTAAAGGAAGAAAGAAGACTTGAACTGTTGCTAATGTGTACTTTGGGTATAACCACAACAATTTCTGATTATAAATAAGGCACAGGGCCTTTTTATGTTCTACAAACATGCTGCATTATTGTAGTTTTAGCCCTGCAGTTTTCCCAGGCTGTATTATTTCTGAGCTCTAGATGTCTTGCAGTARTGCTTCAATTTTTCCCCTAATTTTACTTTTGAGCCTTTCAGGCTGCAGCTCTGAGGCTGAAGTTCCRGCAATTACTCCTGGAACGTGGATAATTCTGACACTTACATGTTTTATCCTCAGCCTTGCTTAAAACCTTTGGGGTGGTTCTTTTTGGGAGGGTTTTTTCCAGGAGATTCTGAGTTCAGGAAGTCTGACCAGCTCGGTTTGCTCCACAGGACCGAGCCCAGAACCTGAACGAGCGCAGGACGAGCACGACCACCCTGACCGTGGARGTGCTGGATGGGGACGATTTGGGACCAATGTTCCTGCCCTGTGTGCTGGTGAACAACACCCGGGACTGCAGGCCCCTCACCTACCAAGCCAGCCTGCCAGAGCTCACGGACCCTGTAAGTCCTCTGGGATCTTRCCAGGTTTTATCTGTTTGCCTGTCGTCTTCTCCTGTGAGCTAGAAGGTGCTTGATGCCYTGTTTTGTGTGCCAAGCAAGAGGAAACCAAGGTGAGATGCATGTGGGGATGATGGTGAAATTCCAGCTTGGATCCAATGCAAACTGCCCATTAGCTGCAAGGGCTGAGTCTTGCAGAAATTTGGTACATTTTGGAATTGCTTTTCCTGATCTGTCCGTGTTTRGCTCTCAAAATATCCCCAAGAAACACTTTTGGGAGGGGACTTGCTGTTACACCATGGAGGGTTGATATAAACCGTAGGAGAAAGATTTTTGGGAAGATGAAGCATTAGTCACTGACCCCTGAAAGGATTTTTGTTGCAATTATCAGGTTCTGCTCAAGAGGCAGGGAAGAGCAATGGGGGTTTATCCCAAGTAGGCCCCTGTGCTAAGTCTGTCAGTTAATCCATCCATGGGGTCGGGTAAAGGTGAGTGTAAGGCTCATTTCACACTCCATGCACACATGAATCCCCAAATGAGGTGATAACTTTTTCATTTCTTCTTGCAACTTGGTGCCAACTGCCATTCCTTACAGCAGAGCTGCTGCTTGGAGATCTGCKCCTCTGGTGGGAGGAACAGAAACAGGGATTGCTGAACTAATATTGATATGTGACCTTTGACTCATATAATTAAGAATTAAAAAAGGCAGAACCAATCAAATCACCAGGTATTGCCCCACCTGATTAACTGTGACATTAAGGTGACATTAAAATAARGTTAACCTTTGGCATTAAGGTTTGTAACTTTGGTTTGTGGTCACAGCACACACTGTGTGTCCTGCTGCCTCCAGCCAAGGGCAGGCTGAGGTTGGAAGTTGTCTTGGTTTGAAATGGTTTGCTAAGGAAGGCAGGAGCCTCCCCTGAAGTGGAAAATGTAAACCACTCTCTCAGAATTATTATAATTTTGAAATTAAGGGGTTCTCAGGCAAATATATGGGAACAGGAATAAGAGTTCTTTATTAGGGAAGGAAAAAAAAAATCAAAAAACCCCAATGCAGTAATACAAAACAACACTGAGTCAGACCATGCCCCGGCCCCCTGTGTGTCAGGGAGGTGGCACAGTCCCATCCCAGGGTGGCACAGCCCCATCCCATGGTGGCACAGCCCCATCCCAGGGTGGCACAGCCCCATCCCAGGGTGGCACAGCACCATTCCCAGGGGTGGCTCATGCCCCATCCCATGGTGCCACAGCGCCCATCCCATGGGGGCTCAGCCCCATCCATGGTGGCTCAGCCCCATCCCATGGTGGCACAGCCCCATCCCATGGTGGCACAGCCCATCCCCATGGTGGCACAGCCCATCCCATGGCTCAGCCCCATCCCATGGTGGCACAGCCCATCCATGTGCACAGCCCACCGGTGGCACAGCCCCATCCCATCCCATGGTGGCACAGCCCCATCCCAGGGTGGCACAGCCCATCCCAGGGTGGCACAGCCCATTTCCAATCCCATGGTGGCACAGCCCCATCCCAGGGTGGCACAGCCCCATCCCAGGGTGGCACAGCCCCATCCAGGTGCACAGTCCCATCCCTGGTGGCACAGCCCCATCCCATGGTGGCACAGCCCCATCCCAGGGTGGCACAGGCCCATCCCAGGGTGGCACAGTCCCATCCCATGGGGGCTCAGCCCATCCCAGGGTGGCACAGCCCCATCCCAGGGTGGCACAGCCCATCCCAGGTGGCACAGCCCCATCCCAGGGTGGCACAGCCCCATCCCAGGGTGGCACAGCCCAATCCCAGGGTGGCACAGTCCCATCCCATGGTGGCACAGCCCCATCCCATGTGGCACAGCCCCATCCCATGGTGGCACAGCCCCATCCCAGGGTGGCACAGCCCCATCCCATGGGGGCTCAGCCCTCCTGCAGTGCCAGCTGGCTGCTTCTGCTGCAGCAGGGATCCTGCACAAGGGGGTTTTCCTCTGCAGCTCCAGGGCTGCTGGAGATGGGCCTGGGCTCCCTCTGGCAATGCAGGGCAGCAGAAAGCTGCTCTCTGGCAATGCAGGGGGCAAAGCTGCTGGGTGTCCCAAACCCAGATTGGATCCAGGTAGGAATGCTTGGCTCCTCCCCTGGGCGGAGCGTCTCCCCATGGGATGATGGAATTTTATTCAGCCATGCAGGGACACTGACTGGCCATGGACAGAAGAGAGATCTCCTGGAGGAGGGTTGGCTGTGGGAGAGATAAAGAAAAAACTGTGGAAGAGATAAAGAAAAAAATGTTGCTCCAGGCTGCAACACCAGTGAACAGAAGATAACTACCCCACCTCTTAACAGATAGAATGGAATGCACACCCCCATTTCCAGCCTAAGACAGAAGTTCTTCCCTGCCTTATCTCCTTTCCTGTCCTGTGCCTTCCACTCTTTTCTCATCCAGACATTTTGGTGACTTGCTTGGTGTGGCCTCAGCACTCCTGCTGCAATTTTCCTTGGGATGGGTCAGGGGAAGGGAGAGATGATCCCTATTTACCTTTGGAGCATTGATTTCCACATCTTCCCCACACACACTTCTCCACCTTGATGTACTTAAAGACCATTTATAGCTGTGTTGTGCTTGYGACTTGGAGAAGAACTGCCTTGAGTTTAAATTCTGCTTTAGTTTGCTTTGGGCTTGGTGGCATTTTGAGGAAAGGGGCAGCTCCCTGTCCAGCTGAGTGTGGGACCTCCTCAGGGTGAGCACCCAGACTGTGCAGGATGAGYGATGTGACCCCATTTCACCTGCACAGATCTYTTACAGTCACCAGTGTGGGAGCAGATGAGYCAGGAATTACAAAAAACTGCTGGTTTTATGGGTTTTTATCTGCTTATCTGAAGGTATAACACACACCAGACAGTTTTTGTGGTGCTGCCTCTCAGACAGAGGATTCCAGCTCTGCTCCTGCCCTTGGCCAGGCACGTTCCCCACTGGAAGACAAAGCAGTGTCTGCCAGGGAGAGAGGCTGGCCAGGAACAATCTGACCTGGGATTTAGCTACTGAGCTGAAAACTCATTTATTTAAACTTCCTGAGCTGCAGCGTGCTCAGGGCCAGCTGCTTTTGTTTGTGTTTTAGCTTTTCTTGTTTGTTTTTTAGCTTTCCTTGTGTCACACTGCCCCTGATCTATGAAATGAGCCCTGGGTTCTGTCGATGAACCATGAACTCTTCGCTGTTTATCTCTTTGCAGCGCTTTTGATAAACCTGAGTGGAAGAAGTRATACCTTGAACCTCAAATATTTACTTGGCTTTTAAGAGATAATTCCTTTGGAAGATATGAATGATACCTGGATTCAGCTAGGAAATATTTWTATTACATTTATCCTTTACATTTTTATGTATTATATTCATTCTTTACTAAGTTACTCCATAGRTACCATCACCCTACTCCCTAGGCTAAAGGACTATTTTTAGTTTAACACCACCTTTTTWAAATTATTTTTAATTTGCTTTTTAATTTTTCAATGAAGATGAGAAGGAATATTAATGAATGAGTAACAKAGTTGAAGTATGAATTATTCAGAGGCAGTAGCTGGAAGGAGAAGTCCTGCTTTACTGGGCAAGATGTCCATTCAGCTGACCCCTAAAATAAAGCATTTAATGTCATTGGTAAGAGTAATATTTTGGTCCAGTATAGTTGGAATCTYTGTATGAATTTACTGTGGTAAAAASTTGTGAATTAATTACTTGTTGTTAGCTGAATTTCAATTTCCAAGAAAACCTGTGTTGGTTGTTGATTAGGTTTGGGGATTTTTGTTCTTGTTGTTACCTTGCTTTATATTTATATTATATTTTAGTGTTTCTGTGTCTGATCACCTCTGGTAATTAATTTTTTCTCCCTCTTGTGTCAGGAAGAGTTGAATAAGTTAGCATTTATTATCAGGATGTGTCAGTCATCACGTGGAGTTAAAAAGTACAACCTCATGAATATCTCGTAACATGGGCAAGATAATTTCTCCTCTTTTTTCCCCCCTTCAGTCCATTCCTGTCACACTCACAATGTGAAGGTTTCCTCCACTTCTACACTCAGTATTTTCCATCACCATGAAAAGAAGGAAAGCCTGTTAGGCAGCAAAATATAGATTAGATTTGTTTAATTAATTGTTGGACTAGATTTGCAACCATGGGATTTATTATGGGGTTCCATGGGGTAATTATGGGGTTCCATGGGGTTATTTTGGGGTTTCATGGGGTAATTATGAGCCCCCATGGGCACTAAGACACTCCATGACTCCAAGATTTTCTACTCAATCCAGATTGGACCTCAATCTTCTACAAGTTCCTTGTTCTTTCACCTCTGATGGATCCTCCTGCATGGAAGGGGTTTAGGTTTGCACTGATGATGGCCAGAATCCTCAGGAATTGTGTCTGAAGGGACCTCARAGAGTTTGTGGGCTCAGGTGCCCTCATGGAGCTGGGCCWGAGCKGAGCATGGAGAGMTGAKAGGCTYAAAAATAATAAATAAAARCTTCTCAAACAACAGTGAAGTTGAGAGGGATGAAAAAATARACTGGAGAGCAGGAGGTGCCCCTGGAAGTCTTRATTAGTGAGAAGGACCTCTTCAGTTCCATCAGTTTGGATTCAGGGGGAGAAATCTGCATTTTTTTGAGGAGGTGTTGTAATCCCACTGAGTGAGCTGGGATTGGGAGCACAGGACACTTCCAGAGGGTGTTAATCAGCTCTGGACAAATCAATTTTATGCTAATTATTGGTAATTAATGAGCACTGTACAGGATGTGCTAATGAATTACCAGTAATCAGCATAAAATTGGACTTGAGTTGGTTTTGGACTTGATGACCTCAAAGATCTTCTCCAGCCTAGTTAATTCTGGGATTGGGTTAATTCTGGGTTTGGGTACCTCTGGGCTTGAGGATAACAAACACCTGACAGTTCATTCCAACTGAATTCCCTTGCATTTTGTTCCTTTGGCCCTGCAAATCCCAATTCCTCCCAAACACCTCCTGGAATTTTCTCCCAGAGACACATTAATATAAAACTTGCAGCAGCAGCACAAGTGAAAATACTGGAAACAGCATCTCCCCATCTTGGTTATACTAATCAAAGAGAAAAGTTAATCAGAATGTTCTGGATTTCCTCCAGTGGTCATTAAATTAATAAATTCATTAAATAAACACCTTATTTTGCTGTGGGAAGTACTGGTACAAAAGACGTTTGATCCAGGGATCTGCCACGGAATGAACGCCAAGTAACCCCCCCTGAAGTGGGAGAGATTTTCTGGTTCACCTGGAACTCTCATGCAGCTGCCAAGGAAGATTTTTGGGGCACTGAAACACACAGCCCTCAGATTTTGGGCTGAGTTGAAGTGGCTGTGTGTGGCTAAATCCACTTTCTTAGAAGCTTTCAGCAGATGAGGAGTGCCTCTCTTACCTGCGTGAGTGGTAAAATCCCACTGAATAATTGGGTTTTTRTCTTGATGACTTCTAAACCTGATTGCTTAAAGACAATTCACAGGGAGGGAATCACTCCTAATAACAATCAAACTGCCTAAAACTAAAAAATCATCTTCAGTTGCCACTTTGTCTTGTCTTTTTTGGGTTTTTTTGTGTTTGTTTGTCAGATATGGGACATTTTAAACTGCAAATGTTCACTCTTAATGTAGGGAGTTGTTGGTCTCTGGAGCAGTTCAATCTCAATCTGCCTTTATTTTCTTTGCCTTATTTGTACCAAGATTTGGCTTTTTAAATTCAAACATGKTAGAAGAGCTTTGCCAGGCTTTGGRCTGTTGAGACTTACGAGCTGCATTTGTGTTTCAGTGGCATCAAGCCTCAGGAAATTATTTGGGATTCGATTTGTTTCTAATTATTTCTTTCCCAGCTGAACAGGCTCTGTCCAGTTTTTGGGAGTGCTGCTAAATGCTTTGTAGGGGGTGGAATTTACACTTCCTGCTGGAATTAGCCCATGACTGACTGCAGTTGTGTCTGCTGGAAAAACGAAATGTTCAAAGTCTGCCTTCCAGAGAAAACAGAGTTTCATCATTAGGAGGATTGTTTCTCTTTATACAAATCATTTTGGGCAAGAAAAAAGTGATTTTATGTTTTGAATAGGCAGCATCCAGCCCTGCTCCTAATTAGACTAAAATCTTTGGTGCAAGATAATTAGTGCTGGGCTGAAATGAATGGGAGTTTCTAGGTACTTTCATTCCAAGAATTATMTGGTGGACAGGGCATTGGTGTCACTTCAGGAAATAARCAGAGAAATATTTTAAAAAATGGCTGTGTTTCTACATTCTTGTCCCCTGACTGAGAGGCAGCACCACAAAAATTGTCTGGTATGTGTAATACCTTCAGATAAGCAGATAAAAACCCATAAAAACACCAGTTACTTGTAATTCCTACRTCATCTGCTCCCACKCTGGTGATTATAACAGATCTGTGCAGGTGAAATGGGGTCACATCCCTCATCCTTTTAGATTGAAGGTTKCAGGAAAAAAATGGGTTTTGCCAGCTAAAGTTTGGATGTATTTTCAATAAATTTGTGCAAATTTGCATCTGTGCGTGTACYCACCTTACCTGTAATGCTCYCATCCTTCATAACCAGAGAAATATTTTAAAAATGGCTSTGTCTCTACATTCTTGTTCTTAGTTGGACAAGAACTTCATGATTGAGGCTCTGAACAGTTCCTCTACCACTGAAAGATGAGCAAATTGTCCCATTTTTTTCAGGGATTAATTTTTTCAGCAGCAATTTAAGTAAATGCTGCGACTCAGACGAGTGGAGGGGAAGTGCAGATTGACTTCCCTGACACCTCTGCAGCTGTCAGGGTGCTTTCTGTGGAAGAAGGCAGAGTTGTGGCCAAGCTGCTTGCCACTGGAGGCAGATAGCAATTTTTCTAATTAAATTTCAGCAGAGATGCAAGATGAACAGATAGGTGATTATGAAATGCTTTGGAAAGGGGAAAGCAAGGCAAAAACAATGATAAAATCCTCTGGTGGATGCAACCACCCTGTTTATTCCAGACAAACCTTTCATTTGTGTTGCTGAAATGGTTTTTGAGATATTAAAAAGTCTTTTTTCTTAGCTTTGTGACTGAAGAAGAAGTCGAGATTTTTTGGTTTTGGTTTTCAAGGTTGTTTTTTTTTTTATTTAATACCTTTTTTTTTGACTCCCTGAGGTTTGTTTAGCAGGTTGGGTTGAGGCACACTGACCACCCTCAAGGCAGTGTTATTTTTTATACTAAAAACTATGTGTACTTTATTTACAATAATTTTTTAATGCCTATCACTTATGTTAGACTGTCTGTTTCTACTTTAAACTAATTTAGAAGTGTTACTATTATAGCAGAAGATAGAGGACAAGCAGAAGAAGAAGAAAGACAGGACATGCTTAGATTCTTTCATCTTGCTTCTGGAYCTTCTATTTTAAATCTTTAAAATTTTCCTTTTTCACTTTGTGATAAATTCACTACCATTTTACTTTTGTGGCTTGTAAATCTTGACACAAAGTTGGTAACTTTTTTATGGGTTAAGATGGAAGGCACCGGTGGTTTTGACTTTGTGTTAAGACCTTAGAGATTTTTGCTAAGGTCTTGAGTCTTCTAGGGTAGCCAGAGGAATGTCTTGGGTTCTGACAATTTGCATTTCCCCCCTATTTRCATTCTAATTGCAGCCCTACAGAGATCACCAGATTGTTGTGGACTTCAAGGTAATGGATCAAATTCACAATATTGGGCTGGTTTTTAACCTGGTTTACTGAATATGAATGAATAACTCAGCAAAGTCAAAATGGACAGCTTTGATAAGCTGTTGGTTATCTGTTAGTACCTGATAGAGGGCTATAAAAGGTGTTTGAAGTCTGCTGATGTGATTTTCCCTTTTCTTCCCCTTTTAGGATTGCTTGTCTGTCTCCCACATGCCATCCCTTGATAGGTAGGGTCTTTTTTTAAAGCAAAATGTCACTGAAAAGTAGTGAAGCATGAAAAGGTTACAATCACCAAGATGTGATGTTACAGATAATTAAATTTTATGTYTTTGGGAGGATACTAGGATGGCTAATTAAAAAGAATTGTCASTAAAATTGTCAGGAATTTTAATATATGAATGCATAAACCTGAGAATAATCTCCCTTAGCAGCCAGGCAAGTTCTTCCCTTGGCTGATGTTTTGATCAGGCAGAACAGTCCCTGTTAATCTAAGATTAACCTGTATCTTTAAATATAGATATTTTTCAGATATAGGAGAGGTTCATTTGCCTGGTTTGTCCTTCAAAATCAAACAAAACCATGATTTTAACTTCCAAAATGTAACGACTGTCTAAAGAACCAGGTGTTTCAGACAACACTGTGGTTGAGAAAATTATAGCAAGGCTGCAGAYTAAAGGAATAAAGTTTGAAAGGCARTTTACTGCAGGGGATTTAAACCCAGTTGTGGTTCAGAAGTTGAGTTGCTGTCTGTGGGTAAAAAAAAAATAAATATATWTTTATATATATAGTAGTTCTAATCCTTAAAAGTGGAGATTTTAAGGGGAAAAGGATCAAGCTTGCCTGAAAAGTGAGAAGATTTTGGTCAAAAAAATGAAACAGGGAAAGAAAAATGTCCCTGCAGATCATCTTTGAAGCTGGTTTTYGGTTGAGGGAAGCATATTTTGGGTATTGCTGGGGCTGGGTTGTGGGACACAGAGGTCCTGGGTGGCACAGGAGCAGCTCTGGGAGCTCTCCAGAGGCTCAGGCTGGGCTGGAAATTTGGCTGCTGKTGAAAACAGGGGCATTTTCTAGCTATTCATCAAGCTGTAAAGTTAAAGCTCAAATCTGATTTGTTATCAAGGCAGGAATAAACTGGTAAAAATGACCGATTTTATAATTTAAAATCAGGGAATTTGTTTTAATAATCAAGTCTGGGAATGTTTCATCAATRGCCTGTTACTTCTCATCATGGTTAGGAACTTAGAGGTGAGAAAATGCTCAGTTTTTCTGGCTTTGCCAGGAGCTGAGAAGGAAAAGGGTCCTGAGCTTGCTTGGAAGGAGTAACAGTGGTTCTGAAATGAGAAGGAATTTCCTTCCAGGAAGGAAGAGGAGCTGCTTTGATTCCACCTTTGGTCACAGCCACAGCAATCCAATCCGTCCAAGGCTGGASAGGGATCTCCAGGGCTTTGGTGTGGGCAGCAGGGCAGGCTCAGGAGCACAAACCAGCTTTTTGTGCAGCTAYACTGAGGCTAAAAATCCAATTAATGAATTAATCAACACCCAAGGGTTGATTGAYGAGCTCCTGTAAGATTCAATTCTGMTTRTCTCTCCCATAGATCTGTATTTGTTACAGCACCAAGAGGAGCTGCTGTCACAAAGGAAACATATGTAGCAATTTATTTGATCCTTAAATGTCACTTGGAAGCATTTGAAGGCTTTAAATGTTGACATTTAAACAAAATATTCTTGCAGTGATGCTTTATTAGCCAACTTCACTCCAGAAAAATTCTCATTTCTGTCARATCCCCGGGCCTTGCAGAGAGAATTATTTCAGTGCCTGGGTTGTCCCATTGAACTGTAGCTGATCATTAGGGGTCAGGAGGAATTATTTCTCTTTTCAGCTTGTTGCCACAATTCAGAGGGTGCAGATTAATTCCTCAYTTAATCAAACATGCTTTGCAAAACCTTAATTGATGAATATTTGTGAGCACACGTTAAAATGAAATCACCCTTGGAAATGAAATGAAAGGAAAATCCCCKTTCCCAGGACAGTCATGTTTGCTCTGCTCCATGCTATTGATAATTGTTTTGTGGAAAACATTCCTTGAATCCTAAAGGTCTTTCTMGTGGAGAACATGGAAATTCCTGGTGAGTGGAACTTCCTCTCCTGAAAGGAGAAAATGGGATTCATCTCCATTTGGCTCTGGATCCATATTCTGGGCAGCACAGCAGTGCTGGGGAGGCAGGGGTGTGCTTGGTAAATAATTCCTGCTTTTTTTWCCTGGGATTGGAAAAGAAAAGCATCTAATAAAATGCAAAATTTCCCTGTTTCAACCTAAAAAGATGTGAGGATGAGSTTAAGGATGAAYGATGTGAGCATTACAGGTWAGGTGTGTACACMCACACATGCAAATTTGCACAAATTTATTGAAAAGACATCCAAAATTTAGCTGTCAAAACCCATTTTTCCCTGTAACCTTCAATCTAAAAGTGCCACTTTTAACATTACCATTAAATCAATGTAATAAAATGGATTTAATAATGGRGAGGCAGAATTTGTAGCTGGCTCTTGCCACAAAATCTCTCCCTAAAATTATTTCTCTGATAGGGRYGCAGACTTGAATGAGGAGAGGACAGTGGTGGATACAGCTGGAATTAAGTGGTGAGGTAGTTCCAGATGACATTCCCACTCCTGGACTGGAGAAGTGCTCGTTGAGTACCCAAAAGAGAGGAAAATCAGCACATAAATAGAATCAGCCAAGAGACAAAGGGCTTGGGTGAAATACTGACCTGTTTAACTTGATATTTCTCTTTTTTTATTTTTTTAATTCAAATTAATTACTCTCTGGGGTTTTTTGGGTTTTTGTCTAGTTCCATACAGCTGAAATTAAGAAAAATTCCACCACTGGTACTGGTTATCTTTTCCCACCAAATCTTTCTCCTCTTTTATCATTTGCTTGTAACTTGTGCCTTTTGTGGTGTATTATTGTGTGGCTGATTTTTCTAAAGGCATAGAGAAGCCATCAGCCTGTTGTCTTTAGAAATATAAATATAAATATAAATATAAATATAAATATAAATATAAATATAAATGTATATATAAATGTATATATAGATATCTATATTTATAGATATAGATATTTATAGATATATGATAGAGAGAATTATCCCTCTGAGAAATAGCATTTCTAGTGAAAGAAAATTGGGTTAATATTACATTTTCTTAATTGCAAAGAAGTTACTCCTAGAAATTAAAATAACAATAATCTGGAAGTCATTATGGTGGTGCTACACGTTTGTTGAATATTTTCTGATTTTTGGGAAGATGTAAGTGGCTGTCTCAGGCTTCACAGTTTGCTCCCCTGCACAGAAATCAYGATAATAAGAAACCCACATCAAGAATTTGAGGGATAATCAAGGAAATAGACTTCATAGTTGTATGGGAAAAAAGCCAAATGTCAACAAAGAAATGTTTATTGTTCTTTAGTGCCAGTCATCACCTTGGAAGGAGGAGAAGCTCTGGCCTGCATTGTGGTTGTGCTGAGGCAGGAAGCCCATTGCATAATGCATTTCATTTTGTCCCCTGCACAGACACTGCTGGGGACACTTCTTATCAAGCATGTCAGATACAGAAAAAGCAATTTAGTAAGCACTGTGATCAGATCCTGATGAAATTCAATTCTTTTTTGGCCCTGCTGTTCCTGGGAGACATCATTGATAAAAATAGTCTCTGTTTTCCTCCGTGCTCGGGTTCATTATGCTCTCTTGCTGCTCCTTCAAAAAGTTGGGGTTTTTTTCCTCTCAAAGGTTGTTTTTTTTTTTTACAAATGAATGGAAGGAATTGTGTTCTCTGACAGCTTACTCTGTTAACAACCCGGGCTGCCAGGATATTTGAATTTTACAGTTTTCATTTCAAGAYATTGCATAAACATGGGGCATGACAGAAACCCAGGGATGCAGCAGCCATGGGTTGTATTGAGCAGCTYAATCAGGTGCTAAAAGCTGCTTGAAAATTTAGTGCTGACTTTAGAAAGAAGGTGAATTGAACAATTAATCCTGTGTCTTAATTTTCCCCATTGGTCACTTAAACACTTTTTTACCCCCAGAGAAGACAGGAGAGGCCAGGTCACCATCAGCATAAATTACCCACTGTGGCTTTTTAGCTCRGGCTCTGGAAATGAAGGGGAACTTCTGAAAAATAAATAAAGAGAAAAGTTAGTTTAGTTTTAAATTTGCAGATCACTTCTCGGGCCCAACACAGGAAGGACCTGGAGCTCCTGGAGAGAGCCCAGGGTAGGCACCAGGATGGGCAGAGGGATGGAGCAGCTCTGCTGGGAGSAAAGGCTGGCACAGCTGGGGGTGCTCACCTGGAGAGGAGAAGCTTTGGGGTGACCAAATTGTGCCCTTGCAGGGCCTGAAGGGGCTACAGGAAAAATGGAGAGAGACTTTTCTAAGGGATGGAGTGACAGGAAAAAGGGAAATGGTTTCCCAGTGCCAGAGAGCAGGTTATTGGATATTAGGGGAACATTGTTCCCTGTGAGGTTGGGCAGGCCCTGGCACAGCTTTGCCCAGAGCAGCTGTGGCTGCCCCATCATTTCCCTGGAGGGGTTATAAAAAAGGTGTGGATGTGGCACTTGAAGACATGAATTGATGGTTGGACTGGATGATCTAAAGCTCTTTTTCAACCTTACTGATTCTGTAATTCTAAGAACTATAAATGGGGTGAATCAGCTTTAAATCTCTGGGGTTCAGCAGTGTAGATTTGGTTTCCTCAAGTTGTTGTGCCGTTTTTTGGGAAGCATTTCCAGGCCCAGAATTTTTCTTATGTAAACCTCTTTTTAGCTCCTGTGACATCTTGATCTAACAATTTTCTGCAGAGAATTTATTCTCTTTCACCTTCAGAGTGTGTTTTAAATTGTGCTTGGGGTTTGCTTCCAAATTCTCCAAAGCATTCAGGTGAGGTTTTTGTCCCACCTGAATTTGTGGGACCTGTGTTATGGCAATGTGAAGGGTCAGAGGATCCCGTTCCCCCTGGATTCCTGTGCATCTGTGTGTCACATCAGCCTTCAGAGAGCAGCACAGGAATTCCTGCAGGCTCCTGATGTGAGGCTCTGCCTCCCCTGGCTCTGATCAAAGGCAGGAACATGTAGCTGCCTGTGGGAAGGCAAGAAAAGAGGGAGAATGGTGAGACCCTACAAATGGGAGATTTGATGTGACATGGTTTGACTAACAATGAGATTTTGGTGGTACCACCTACATTTGTAGCACGATTCCTGCTTTTTGGATTGACTTCTTTTGTGGTTGGATAACTCCACTGAAACGTTGCCCACGTTTTGCTGACACGCAAGTGCTCTGTGATGGATTTCTGCTCATTAGTGTTTTGTCACAGRCCTTGTTGTGCTGGCAGAGCAGCTGAGGCAGCAGCAAGGAGTGATGTTGGAATGGTTGCGCAGCTCTCCCTGCTGTTTTAGTGCCGAGTGTTGGCAAAGTCACAGGCAGTTCTGCACAGCATGGAGAGAACTCAGCTCATTTCCCACTTACAGCTCGTATCCCAACCTCAGGAAAGCACAAGGAGAATCACCATAATGATTCATAATTCATCAAGAACTTTGTTGGTTTAATAGTGCAGGGCTCCCTGGGAAGGYGTTCTGGATGGCACCAGGGGCAGTGTGTGTTGCTTTAGTGATATTTTCCATCTGGAGAAAAGCTCCTCAGCCTTGTTTTTCAAAGGGATGAGAGTTCAGCAGCAAATTCCTCAGCTGAGCTTTGAGAATGATGCAGGTGGAAGGTCCTGAGACTTTATCTGAAGTGCACTGGCCACAGTTAGAGCTGTCTGTAAAAATAATATATAATTTTCAGGGTATCAAATATTGGTGTGAGATGTCCAGGGGGAGCTGGTTGTGCCAATACAGAATCCCAGGGTGGCTCAGGKTGAAATCCCAGGTGGCCCCACTCCAGGAGCTCCAGGTCCCTCTGGTTTAGGTGTCTGGCCACCTTGGTGCCTTAACAACTCAGTTTCCAGTGGGACTTGTGGGTAGAAAATATCTTGGTGTGTTTGGCTCAATAATAAATTGACAYTGAAGGTTTTTGTGCCTTCTCTCAGTGGATTTCTGGAGCTCACCTTGGTGAATCCCAACAAAACTTTGGGAACTCTTGCTTTCCATGCAGTTTTATCCTTTGCAGTATTTTCCASCTGTGTGGTGGCCCTGGCCCCTGAGCCCCAGGGGTGTCTCTGGTGGGAGCTCAAGTGGTTGTGAATCATCAGTGCAGCATCACTAGAGTGAAACCTGGAGCTGGTTCATGGTCTGGTGTCTTCAGTMGTACAGAAAGCACCTCTCAGGAATGTATTACCTGCTCAGAAAAGAACCCTCCTAGCTGAGGAATGTTGGCTTCWGTTGGCTTTCAGTTTCATGAAATACGATTTTTATGGTAACAAGCAAAAAACCCRCAAAATACATCACAAAAACCCCCAAAATACACCATAAACCCTCCCACAAATGGAAAAGTCAGCTCTGAGCAGAAAATTTGGTTATTCCAACTCCTAAATGTGCCATTTCCTCTCTCTTCCTTTTCATCAGCCCCAAAGGAAGTCTTCCCTAAGTATCTGTGGTTGGCAAATTCAGCTTTACARCTCAGGTAGATGGAAGAGATAGAAAATCTCTGATTTTTTAAGAATCCTTGTAATCAGCTGTGCAACAATTATTGTTGTACCCTGACTTGAAAAAGAATTCCACACTGTCCACATCCTCTTATTGGAAGCCTGGCATTCCTAGACATCTTTAAATAATTAAAAAAATATATATAAATATTTAAAAATATATTACTTTTATTTTAAAATCATGTTGATTTTGGGGTGGTTTTTTTTTTTTTGTTTTTGAAAGCTCCAAATGGATATTCTACATCTCTGTTGTAAATTCCCTCATAATCATTCCATGGGATCATGGGATGGTGAAATCATCATAGGCAGGTGCCCAAAAATCCTGCTTGGATTTTTGAATGCAACTGCACTCTTGAATTATTAAGCACCATTTAAATACATTAATTAAAAATATCAGCTGTTTCTTRTATTCACAGTCCTCAGTAGGAGCCTAAAACCCCCTGGCACAAATGGGACTCTMAAATTTGCCTTGTTCCATCCAGAGCATCTCTGAAGGCCATGGATTTTTGCAGGTCCTGCTGGATATCCCTCAMGGAGAAGATGCTGCTGTCCTTTCATGGTGAACACAAAAATAGGGGAGAGGAAAATGAGGTTTTTGCTGCTACCTTATTCTCTCTGAGCTTTTTTTTAAGTATTTTTCTGCCTTGATCATCTCGTGGCCCTGCAGACTCCCTGGCAGGCTCCCCATCACAGCTCTGTTTGGAGGAGGATTTTTTAAAAAATTTATTAATATTTGTGCTAAAAGTTGCAGGGTGGCGTTGGGATTCTGCTTTTTGGCCTACCCAGCTATACTGAACACCTAAAAGTCAATTAATCACCCCACCAATAAATGAGGGAGCTTTTCCCTAACGAGGAAAAGAAATGACTGTGTATTCCAGCCTCAGATGGGCAAGATTTGTTTGTTTTTTAATCACCTGCCAGAGTTTGGGCAGCTTTTCATGTTCCCCATGGCAGAGGTTGGGATTTGAAGGCCAGCTGTTTATTCTGAGTGATCTCCCTGCCCTGCTGTGGCTCTGTGCTGACTTTCCTGGCACTTTTTCCAGCCTTTCCCTGCCAAACCCCCCCTGGTGCTCTTGCTTTGCCTCCAGTTGGCACCCATGGGCACCTCAGACACTTCACTCCTTCATTAATCTGTCTTCCCRTCCTTTTAATGAGCTTCCATCTCCTCATGAAGCTCCTGAGAAGGAGCCTGGTAYGGGATTTTTCAGCCTCTTTTAGGGATGTTGGATGCCTATGGAGACTCCTACTTTGATTCCTCATTTTTAAAACAATTATTTCTSATTTAAAGCATATACACACTTTCTTAAGCTCCCTATGTGTGCTTTGATTAATTTCTTAACGTGCTATTACCCATTTATTAATGTAATGGCTGTTTTATTGTTTTATGTTTTTAGTTCTAATTTCTAAATTTGAGTGAAAAAGATGCTGCATTGTCTGTGGATTATTAAAGCAATAGGAAAGCACCTTGAGTTCTGCTTCAAGGCACATCAGCCAATTTAATTCAAAACAGCTTTAAATTATTAAAGTTGGGGCTGTTCAGCCTGGAGAAGAGAAAGGTGTGGGGTGACCCATCCAGTGCCACCCCCTGTGCCATGGGTAGGGACACCTGGCACTGTCCCAGGCTGCTCCAAGCCCTGTCCAGCCTGGCCTTGGGCACTGCCAGGGATCCAGGGGCAGCCCCAGCTGCTCTGGGCATTAATACTGAATTTAACCCCAGACTAACAGAAGGGATTGGTTTTGTTATAGGTGTTTTTCTAACTCAAATGTGGAGTTTTCTGAGAGGGCTCCAACTGATCAGTGAATTTAAAAATAGCATTTTAGTCMTGGTCAGTTTTCTGCATAATCTTCTCTCTTCCCATGCAGCTTCTATGCCATCCTAAAGCCTTTTAAAAATTCAAGCAGATGTCAAATATATCTTCTTCTCTCTTTCTTTCTGTCTATTTTGAGCTCATCTCCCTCATTATACTTTTAAGAGTTTAATTTTTCAGAGAGTCCCAYATGGAATTGGGTGATGATAAAGGACCTGGCCAGTGGGACAGGGACAGGGACAACAGCCATGAGCAGGAGTGGAGTGAGGAACTTGCCAGACCCAATTTGGGAGGCCAAGAGAATTCATCCTCACTTTTTAATGTGCCTATCCCTGACATGRCTGTACCTTAAATTACTTTGGTGTGGAAAAGGCTGGAAGAGCCTCTGGACTTGAGAAACCAGTTGGAAATGCCWGGGGGGACACACCTTGGGGTGTGGTGGCAGGTGACCATGGGGCTGCTCACAAGGGGTCAATAAACTGCCTTTTCTCCATCCCTGGCTCCTTCTCCTCCTCCTGGCTCATCCCTTTTCCCTCTAAGTTTGCCCTGAGCAGTGCCAAAGCTCTCCCAGCTCCCTTCCAGCTCTCAGCAGGATGATTTCTGACAGCTCTGCCAAAACTTGGCCGAGCGTGGACTCGTCTCATTCCTATTCCCACGCTAAATTTTGAGTCCCCTCTTGCAGAACACAGAGCTTTCCAAAGGAAAGGCTGCCAGGACAAGTTGTATGTGGGAAAAAAAAAAAAAAAAAAGGGGTGTCTGGCTTTTCACAGAGCTCATTAAGGGTTTTTTGTCATGCAGGGAAATGTTCCAAGGGGAGGGGAAAGCCTGGTGTGCACACATCCATGTGTGGTACATTTGTGGTTGGTTGAGCAGCCAAGGTCACTGCAACTGTGAGACTTGGGAATGGCAGCTCTGGAGTTGCCACTGGAGGCTGGATTGACAGAGATGAAAGCTGGCACCAGTTTTGGGGTGACCTCACTGTGACCTTCCAGGACCTGAAGGAGCTGCAAGAAAGAAGGAGAGAGGACTCTTTACAGGGGATGGAGTGACAGGACAAGGGGGAATGGCTTCTCACTGCCAGAGGGCAGGGTCAGATGGGATATTGGGAAGGAATTGTTCTCTGGGAGGGTGGGGGGGCCCTGTGAGATTCCCAGAGCAGCTGTGGCTGCCCCTGGATCCCTGGCAGTGCCCAAGGCCAGGCTGGACTCTGGGGCTTGGAGCAGCCTGAGACAGTGGAAGGTGTCCCTGCCCCTAGCAGGAGGTGGCATTTTGGATCTTTAAGGTTCCTTCCAACCGAAACCATTCCATGATTCTACAATTCCATCTTGATGTTAAACATTTGAATTCACTTCCAAATAACGGTGGACAATTCCTGTCCACACTTTTCCAACATAGTTGTCTGTTCCACAGACGTTCCCTGCAATGTCTGTGTGGGTACAGAGTTTGTGGGCATTGGGAGTGGGGCTGAGTCTCATCCCCAATGAGCTGCAGCTGTGCAGGACAGGTGGCTGATATTGAAATTAATGAGCCATTAATGAGCCCAGGGGCACTGACCAATCCCACAGGGAGCAGAGGGCACACAGGTGCAGTGCATCAACATGAGGGGATAAAAGGTTGGGCTGAAGAACAACCAGGTGCTGGTGCTTGAAGCCTTCTTCTGTGTAAGTCATGCCTTTGCTGTGAGTTTTGTTTCCCATGGAAAAGGGCTGGAGTTCATGTCCAGGGCCCTGTGGCCCTGCTGGGCTGCTGCCTCCTGAAATTCCAGCTGGTGCAGGATGTGTCCCCAAGCTGCCACCACCCACACCTCGGGCTGCCCTGGCAGTGCCCAGCACCTCCTGCAAACTGGGCTGGTGTGGGGGCACAGAGTTTGTGGCCATTGGGAGTGGGGCTGGGGCTGAGCCTCATCCCTAATTGGTTACAGCTGTGAGAAGCAGGTGAGCAGCATTGAAATTAATGAGCCATTAACGAGCCCAGGGGCACTGACCAATCCCACAGGGAGCAGAGGGCACACAGGTGCAGTGCATCAACGTGAGGGAATAAAAGGTGGGCTGCAGCACAGGAGGGGCAGTTGCTTGCAGCCTTCTGAGGTGTTGGGGTGTTACTCTGTGTGAGCAGATGCCTGGAGCCTTTTGACCTGAGGTAAGGTGTTTGGGCTGAAGCTTTCTGAAATTGTTTGGTGATATCTGTGTGTTTGGCCTCTCAACTGTGGTTGTCTGTACTTTAAATTTTTTTGCAGTGTATATTTGTGTATCGACAGCCATCCCAAGCTCCTGATGATGCTCCAGTTCAATGTGCTGTTTTCCTGGTTTCAGGCATTTGCTGTGTTTCACTGTGTGATGGCTGAAATCCCTGCTTAGAGGCACTATTTATAGAAATGTAGTCAAGTATTTGTGAGCTTCCTTTATCAAGTGTTTACTATCAGCTTTTAAGCTGATGAGGGGGCTGGAACACTTTCCCTGTGGAGCCAGGCTGGAGAAGAGAAGGTTGTGTGGAGATCTCACAGCTCCTTCCAGGGTTTGAAGGGGTTACAGGGAAGCCAGAGAGGGACTTTTCACCAGGAACTGGAGTGACAGGATAAGGGGGAATGGGTTCAGACTGATAGAGGTGAAATTTAGGTGAAATATAAGGAAGGGAATTGTTCCCTGTGAGGGTGGGCAGGCCTTGGCACACGGTGCCCAGAGCAGCTGGGGCTGCCCCTGGATCCCTGGCAGTGCCCAAGGCCAGGCTGGACAAAGCTTGGAGCAGCCTGGGACAGTGGAAAGTGTCCCTGCCCATGGCAGGGGTAGAATAGATGGGCTTTAAAGTCCCTTCCATACAAGCTAGTCTGGGATTTTTGTGATTCCTTTCCTCCAGGATCTGTTCTAAGTTTGTATCTCACAGAAAGGAAGCTGCTATAGAAATGTTGATGTTGCTTGGTTAATTTGGATTTAAAGGATCCATGAGCTGTAAAATATTCTTCTCATTCTGAAGGCTTTTCCTCCTCCAATACCCCTCCCAGTGAGATGTTGCTGTGCTAAACCTTCAGATCTCCCTGCTGGCTTTCTAATCACTCTGTTTCCAATGTGTTTTTTTCATTTCAGGCCCATGTGAATCCCATCAGTGTCACTCCACCCATCCAAGCCATAGACCAGGACAGGAACATCCAGCCTCCTTCAGATCGACCTGGCATCCTCTACTCCATCCTAGTTGGTTGGTGTRTGCTACTTTTCCTATCCTTCTCAATCTCTTTATGACCAGCCAGGAAAAATTGCCTGGGAGAGTGGAACCCTGGTTAAAAATTCCTCTTGTGGACAGTGGGATGCTTGGAATTGTTTTTCTGCCTTTTGGTGTTTAATTGCCATGTGGAAATTGATTTCTTGTGGTTATTTATTAGTGTTTATTCAGATTAAATCCAGAATTGTTGTCTGGTTTAGTGACTGGAGCAACACAGCAAGGGAAAGGAGGGCTCTGCTGGGATGCTCTTTCCATTGACAAAAAAAGGAGGCTAAAAAAGGCAATTAGAGCAGATTTCATCCCAAAAATCACATGGCACAGGGCAGCTCCAAGGATCTTACCACATCCACCTCCAATTTTGCTGCCTGTGAGCTTTCCTTTATAATTTAAAGTTGGTTTAGCTGGTTATGCTGCTCTCTTCTTTTTCCTTTTGCTTCCCCATGTTTGCCATTTGTTTCTGGGTTTGTAGGATGTGATCATGGTTGGCTGTTGCAGGGCTCCACCTGCCTGGCTGGTCCCAAAATCCACCCAGGGACCTTTCTGTGGGATTTGGAAAGGGGGAATTTTGTGGAATTCCATCTTTTCCCTGTCTTTCCTGTGTTGAACTCCATGGTTTTCCCAGCCAAGGAGAGAGGCAAGGGAGGATTTTGAGGAGCACATTGTGGAGGTTTAGCTCTGCAAATGGATTTATTTTTAAATGTCATAAATTGGTTTTATTCCTAAGTTCTGCAGGGACAGCTCCACCCCAAGGCCACTTTTAGGCCAACTTCTTAAGGTTTTTTGCATAATTTACAGTGTTCTTCAGGAGTGAAAATATTAAAGATTGTGTGTCACTAACTTGGGATGTTGGGAATATTGCAGTGGCTGTTCTGACCTCCAAGAAATAATTCAGAAAGGTGTGGTGCAGCAGTTTGGGTTGGTTTGGGGACCTTTTTATTTTCTTCCTTTTTTCCCCTCTTTTCTTTTTCCTTCTTTCCTTTTTCTTTTTTGTCCTTTTTTCTTTATTTTATTTCCTTTCCTTCTCTATTCCTTCCTTTTTTCTTCTTCTCTTTTCCATCTCTCTTCCTTCATTCTTCCTTTATTTTTTTCCTTTACTTTTTCTTCTATTTTTTTCACTTATTTTTCTTTTTTTCCCCTTATGTTTCCCTTCTTTTTCCCTCCCTCTTTCTTTTTTCTTTTTACCTTCTTTTCCCCTTCCTCCCTAACCTTTTGATCTTGTTTCTTTTTTGGCAAAGATGATTTTAAAATAAAGAAGATTAGAAAGTAGAAAAAAGAACAAGGAAAAAAATGAGAAAAGATGGAAGAATTAAGAAAGAAAAAAGGAAGAAAAAGGAAAAAAAAGGAAAATTAAAAGTAGAGGAAGGGGAAAGAAAGAAAAAGGAAAGAGGAGGAAAAGGAAAATATAAGGCAAAAATGGAAAATAATAAACAGGA
>NDFG01000185.1:294345-369859 GCA_002167245.1 Sporophila hypoxantha
TGTAATACATTAATTTTTCCAATCCTTAGCTTTTGGAAATGTTAATTTCTTTGGGTCTTTGCAATACACCAACATTCCCTGGACTTATCTAGGTGTGAAGCAAGACCCCTCCCTTTATTTTTATTAACCATGTTCTTGATTCTACCAGTAAATTTCATTTTTTGACTAGAGATTTTTATTATTTTAATAGTAAAATGTATTATGTTTAACAGTAAATTACTAGTAAAATCTTTTTAGCAATAACTTGAAGCCTTTATTTTCTCTGGAGTCAATCCTTGAGAAAAGCTGAATTTTCCTTTCAATCATCAACTTTTTTTTTGCCCTTGGAACTGGCTCTGTGATTTCTGCTGCCACTTTTGGACACTTTTGGTTGATATTTTAAAGAAAGATGCACAGTAACTTTTAGGAAGAGGGGGATCCTCTCCATCCTGTGTCCATTTCAAGCCCTACAAAACCTCTCTTCTGGCTCTGGGAAAAGCAAACTGAGGAGTCCTTTCCTTCTCCRCTTGCTGGCCCCCCACATTTTGATCCCTCAGCCCCTCCCAACCCATGGAATTTCTGGYGCCAGGAGCCTCAGAGCTCATCCCTGGATTTCAGCACAGGCAGAGGTGGGCTGAGGGCTACTCTGTGCTGTCAAAATGGAAATTATTTTGTGTATGCAGAAGCAGATATCCCTGTTCCTGGAAAAGCTGGCTCCCAGAGTTTAGGGATCCAGGAGTCTCTTCCTGAGGTGGGCAGGAGCTGAGCAGGAATCCCCAGTCAGGATTTGGGCATCCACCTGTGTTATTCCTAATTTTTTATATATTTCTATCATCCACTTTGCTGCCTTTTCCTCCTTTACCTGCTGAGGTTGGTTTGGTTGTGAGTGGAGTTTTTTGGGTTGGTTTTTTCCTTTTTTTTTTTTCCCCCTGGATTCTTTCCTGACATCCTTACACAATATCAACCTTATCTTCCCTTCTCTAGACCCCTTTGTGAGTTTTACCCTCCTCCCCTACAATATTTGTTCTCCTTTAAGGCACTTTTTTTTCCTCCTTTCTCAGAGTTTTTTGCATTTAGTCCCTAATTCTGTGACATTTTTTAGCTTCAGCAGCAGCCCTGCTGATGTGCAGCCTCTAAAACCAGCAGTCTGTTACCTGCCAAAATTTTGGAGCTCCTGCTGGGTGCCTTGAGCTCTTCAAAGATTAGATTGATTAATTAATTAGAACTTGAAATTAAAAGGCAGGGCAAGGGGATACAGGACTTGGAGCTTGAAGCTCTGCATTTGTGCTGGTGGTATAAGAGAAAAGATAATCCGTGGTGGGTCTTTTGCTGCTTTTTGGGTTGATGATATAGGTGTAGATTAAAAGAATCGCAGAAAAATATTTTATATATGGAGATACATGTTATCTGTAATATATATTATTATATAATGTATTATAATATAATTATAGATAATATATATTAATTATATAATAATTGTATATAGTATATTTTTATTATTTATTATATATTGATTTTTAATATATTATGTATAAAATTATGAGTGTAATTTATTTATCTAGAAGATGGTTGTCTTTGGAGGATTGCAAATTAAATTATTACAGTAATTTATCTCCTGGCATTCTGAAAG
Organism: Sporophila hypoxantha; assembly: GCA_002167245.1. Lineage (NCBI taxonomy): Eukaryota > Metazoa > Chordata > Aves > Passeriformes > Thraupidae > Sporophila > Sporophila hypoxantha. Next base: position 295,955 of record NDFG01000185.1, read on the forward strand.
TACTTTCTAACCATTGCACTTGTAAAGGGAACAAAAACCAGCAGCATTTATTAGGGCAATCATCTTCCTTTGTGTTCAGTTTATGTCTCATTCCTGGCTGGATGCAGGGTTTGGCAGGACCAGGTTTGTGCTGCTCCCAYGGCAGCTTTAGGGGCTCAGGGATTTTTTGGGGGGCTCTTATCCCTTGAGCCAGGAGTGCCTTCTGCCCTCAGCTGCTGTCAGGGCTGCTCCCAGACCTAAACCCCTCAAGGTTTTAGGATTTTTATAATCAGGATTTTGGCTCCTTGGGATGCTCTCACTGTGTTGCTGAGCTGGGAGTGCTGGAGTTCACTCAGTGTGGAACACTTGGGCTTTCTGGGCCCTTCTGCACCATTTCTTTGAGAATCCCAGGGCTCAGAATTGCTGTAGCTGGGATTTTTCACTCCTGTGCCAGGCTGTGGTGCTGGAACCTTTTGGCTTTAGGCACAGGTGCATTCTTGGGCTGCAGCTGCCAGGCACAGCCCTCCCTCCACCTCCACGGGCTCCCACATCCATTCAGGCTCTGAGGCTTCTGGAGAATGTCCTGGAAATCCACAGCCATGAAAACACCACTTACAACTGACAATAGATTGAGATTTCATCTGATGCTTCTTCCCTGAGCAGAGACTTTTCCCAGAAGGATTTCTAAAATAACCTATCTGTTGTTACCACGTTGTTATTACTTATATCTATTATTTATGTGCTGTTAATAATATTCCTGCTGTTATCAAGTACTTAGGGAGGCCCAGTTGAGAGGAATCTTTGTGGTTTTGGAGAGTAAGGAAATAATAATATTAAACACATAAKTTKATAGTATCCTTAAGCTCTGTYTCCACATAAGGCAATATTTTATCCTTCCAATAACAGAATGAGGCTTTGTTCCTTTGATTAATGAGTAAAATAAACACATTGCTGAACCAAACCCTTCAGAGCTGTTCAAACCTCAATGTCTTTTTTTGCAGGTACTCCAGAGGATTATCCCCAGTATTTCCATATGAATCTCACAACAGCTGAACTGACACTCCTCAAGCCAATAAATAGGGATTTACATCAGAAGTTTGACTTGGTTATTAAGGTAATTTGGGCTGGATTTTTTTCAATGTTTCTATATTCTTTGGTAAACAAAAAGCTCTGGAGAAAATGTAAGGTGGGCCTGATTGTCTCTTGTGTGATTTTCTCTTCCTTTTTAACTTTTTCCTCCTTTACCTGCTGAGGTTGGTTTGGTTGTTAGTGGAGTTTTTCAGGTTGGTGTTCTTCCCTTTTTTTTTCCTGGCTTCTTTCCTGACATCCTTGTACAATATTAGCTTAATCTTCCCTTCTCTAGATCCCTTTGTGTGTCTCAGCCTGTCAGGCATCACTGAGCTCCATGGGGGGAAGAAGGGTGTGAAGCATTTGTGGAGAGGGAATGAGCCCTGGCAGAGTTGTAACATTTCACTTTACATTGTGTGAACAAGCTCAGCGTCACTTGTCCCCTTGCTTTTCATGAGCCCTCTTGTCCTAAAAATGCAGCTGGTTTGTTTCATGTGTTCAGTTCACAGCCCATTTTGGAACATACTGATAGAGAMAATTGTGTGAGTGTTCACAGAATCCCAGTGATGCCTTGAGAAGGCTGACTTAGAACAGAGGCCAGACAGAGTTAAAGAATAAAGCAGGGGTTTATTAAAAGGCCTCCATGGATCCACTTTGGGCAGCACAAGAGCCCAYCCAGGGCTGCACCCAAGGTGAACCAAAATGGGCACAAAATGGACACCTGGMCARYGGGTCTGTCACTTTGATCAGTTCTGCTCCATTTGCATKTTGGAGTTAATTGTCCAATTACAGCTTCAGGTCATGAAGTCCCATCCTGCTTGTTTTTCTCTCTTCAGRRCARGTTGTTTGTGCTCTTGGYCCTGAGATTTGGATCAMTTGTCCTTGGTCCTCAGCTAGAGKAGGAATTGTTTTGTCTCCCTGCTCTGTGCAGAGAGCTCACCATCCCTTAATGTGAAGCRCAGACCCACACACTAAAGCAGCACAGAATCTGAAATATATGAGATKAAACCTGAGGCATCYTTAGCARYGYTCAGGRTGGSYTAGCAGTGAATAATTCATATRTYAGTAGTGAATATTCACAGSWTGCCAGGGTGTGTGAGGCTGCAGGAGCTGAGTGGGCACCTGGTGTCCCCTCCCTGCTCCAGCAGGGCCATCCCAGAGCCCAGGGCACAGCACTGTGTGCASCCAGCTGTGCCCCAGCCCCAGGCAGGAGAGCCCCCAGGCTGTGTGGGCAATGTGCTCAGGGCTGGGCAGTGCCCAGGGCAGAAGTTGTGCCTCCTGTGCAGGGCAATTGCTGGGCTCAGGCCCTGCCCGTGGCTCTGGTGCCATTGCTGGGCCCCGGAGCAGAGCCTGGGCCCTGCTCTGCCCCTCCCTGCAGCCAGGGCCAGCCAGGCCTGAGGGCCCCTCTCAGCTGGGGCTCCTCTGCAGGCTGAGCAGCCCCAGCTCCCTCAGCCTTGCCTGGGCACCCACATGCTCCAGGCCCTTGCTCAGCTCCAGCAGCTCCTGGCCCTGCTGTGCTCAGCATGCAGAGCTGGACACAGCACTGCAGAGGTGCCTCCAGGGCTGCCCCAGGGCCAGGATCCCTCCCTGCCCTGCTGCCCATTTGGCTCCTCGTGCTGGTTAAAGCCCTAAAGCACAGCCCATCCCTGGCAGTGCCCAAGGCCAGGTTGGACTTTGGGGKTTGGAGCAGCCTYGGACAGTGGAAGGTGTCCCTGCCCATGGCAGGGATGGCGCTGGATGGGCTTTGAGGTCCTTTCCAACCCAAACCATTCCATGACTRTCAATATCCTAAGGAGTTASATTTTAAAACCCTGTAGCTCTTTCTTCCCAAACCTTGACCGCACAATATGTCACTTAAAAAATCAATTAACTGGTGGGGGAGGGTATTTTCTGTGCCTAAATAGCAACTCCAATCATTAATGGCCATGTTTGTAGTGTTTAGTAGGTTCCTGTGGTAAATGTGCAGTCAGGGAAAATAAGGAAACAGTAAGGAAAGGGATCACTCTGTAAGAATGATTATGTGCCACTTGCTAAAACAATAAAAGTTTTTATGCTGTATCCTTCAGGGACTATTGGAATAATGGCTCAGGCTTGTAGCAAATCAAACCTTCAGCTTTTTGTGTTGCACATTTCTCATTTCTTGCAGTTGTAGGATKTGATTCTGTTTTATCTGGAGGGGTGCAATGTGTGATGTTTCCCTTCAAACAGAAAATATGCTATTTTTGCAGCATGTGCTCAGTTTAGTCTTTAAAATATTCCCTCTGATATGAGAAGATRGATTTTTCTTTTTTCCTTCTGTTAAGATATTATGGAAAACTTTATGGAAAAGGTGGTTAAGTCAATACAGGAATATTTGAATGCAGGAAGGAAAGTGGACAGGAAATGGGGGCACTCACCTGCATTGGTGATAAATGTTGAATTCTCAAAGAGGGAGACAATGAAAAAAACTAAACATACTAATCAGAAATGCTGGATTTCAGCCTTCCTCTACCTCTGGAATATATTAGATGAGAAGCAAGGAGAAAACCAATTTTGCCCTCCTATGGAAGTTCTTAGCACTTCCATTCCCTGCCAAGCAACCATGGGCATTATTACAACTTCCTGACAAAAAAAGTGGATTTCTGGGGAGTGTTCCCATTGAAATTGCCATGTGGCAACAGCAAGGCTGCCACAATATGTGGATTAAACCTTTAAACTGAAAGGGCTTAATTAAAATTAGTGACARGACCACTGCACTGTAGTCATGAGATTGGCACTTTTTAGAGCTGATAACAAGAACAGACATGTTTTATTTTATTTTTTTTAAAGCACGAAGCGAATGGGAGAATTAATCAAATTGATGCACTTTGCTCCTTTCCTGTTTGAGCAGGGGTTATTTATCAATCAGCCAGAATKTAAAGTGGCACTTCCATTATGATCCATTTGCAAAGAGGATGGGCCGTGGGAGGCTGGGTGTGGTGGCACAGGCAGGGAAGTGCTTGTGGATGGAATTCCTGTGCTTTGGAGAATTCACCACACCTGAGGAAGGGCCCATTTTGATCAACTTGCTCATGCTGGGGTGATTCAGTTCACAAGGACTCACTTTTGGAGTAGGCAAAGCATGAGGAGAGTTTCTRCTCAGTATTTACAGTGTGTTGATATCCAGTAATTAAGGAAAAATCTTGACATTTGTCCGTTCCGAGCTGCTAGAAAACCTGTGGGAGTTGCAACAGCAAAAAAACCTGGAAATATTTTGATGCTAACAAAAGGCAGAGAATCCCAYACTGGTTTGGATTGGAAGGGACCTTAAAGCCCATCCAGTGCCACCCCTGCCATGGGCAGGGACACCTTCCACTGTSCCAGGCTGCTCCAAGRTCWGTCCAACCTGGCRTTGGYCACTMSCAGGGATCCAGGAGCAGCCACATTCTCTGGGAATCTGTGCCAGAACCTCCCCATCCTCACAGACCTTTTCCATTTCTGGTTGTACCACTCTGGTTTATGTTACTTACCCAGGACTACATCAGATTTTCTCTCCTTTAAAGAAAATGCATCTTTGTCAGATTCAAAATCAAGGAAAGCATTTTATTTCTCCTGCAAAAATCGATTTTCCTTTTCTGATGGCATTGTATTAGTGACTAAAAATGCTTTGATTTTTAGAACATCAGGTGGAAAAATGGAGTGTTTTGGTGATCTCATGTGGGCACCTGTGTACTGGTGAAATTAAATTGCTTTAGAGTAGTTTAGTTTATTAACTAAATCAATTTAGCTATCAATTTAACTAAATTGGTAGTTCTAGAGTGGGTTCTCATCCAGCCTGGCTGGTCAATTCATAAACCACTGTAGTGTTTGATTGTATTTGGGAAATTAGGGAGGATTTATGTGACTTGGGCATCTCAATAAAAATTTCAATTAAATTATTTAAAAAGGGGTGAAAGAGAGAAAAGATAAGATTCCCAGCTTCAAAGAACATATGTAGCCTGACTTTTATTAAGACTTTTCCTTGAATGAAAGAGCTTTATGGCTCATAGTGAATACGGTCTTATAACCTGGGCTAGTGGAACTGGATGACCTTTGAGGCCCTTCCAACCCAAACCAATCTYGAATTCTGTGAAAAAGAATTGGTTTGTGTCCCTTGGGTTGTTTTGGTACATTCCCCACAGAGCTGGTGACAGAAATGTGCTTCAACACCATGCTAGGGCAACACAGAGGATTTTGAAGAGTATTTTTGCATGGCATTTTCTGGATCCCTAGGATGGATCCCTGTGGTCCCAGGAGGGCTTTCAGCCAAGGCTGTCACTAACCCAGTGACAGACAATTCCTCAGAAACAGCTCTGCAGTGGGAGTGTGTTTCCCTGTTGGTCAGAAGGTCAGAGTGGAGCAGAGTGTTGGAAATTCAGTGTTAGAGGGGAAATTGGTTTGGAATCCCATTGTGCAAGAGGTGATGGAGGACATTGCTGTTGTAGTATCTACTCAGAATCTCTCCTGGCTGGAATTTTTGAGCTGAGTGGGATTTCCAGCCAAACTGGGCAGCYCAGGCAGCTCCAAWCTCTGCTCCCAGGGAAMGGCTGGAGCAGTGCTTGAGTGCCAGGAGYGMTTWYGMTMGYWTTRAGGGAAAGGTTCTTCCCCCAGAGGGTGCTGGGCACTGCCCAGGCTCCCCAYGGAATGGYCACAGCCCTGAGGCTGCCAGAGCTCCAGGAGAGCTTGGACACTGCTCCAGGGATGCCCAGGGTGGGATTGTTGGGAATCTGTGCAGGGCCAGGYGTMGGATCCATGATTCTTGTGGGTCCTTCCAGCTCAGGATATTTTGTGGCTCTCTGATTCCTTTCTCAGGGAGTTGCTTTGGATCAGAGAGATGCCCCCAGCAGTCCCAGTGTAGTTCAAAATCAGAATAAATCCCACAGGACTCCATTTTCTTCATGCAGGAAAAAGGCCATTCTTTATTCACAGAACTCATTTTTATACAATTTTACAGACCTCGTGTGTGACTCCAGTTGGTCAGTGGCTTTCTTGCCAATTACTCTYTTGGTTAGTAAAAGGTYTTTTACTTGTCCATCAAATCTCTTTACTGTTAAATTGTTRYCKTATTTTCTTCACTGATTCTCATGGMATAGATTTKATATTTATACAGGTGCTGGTTGTTTTTCACCCAGGAATAGATTGTTATGCTAACAAACTGCTCACACCAGGATTATTTTCACATGGGAACTTGCAAAGAACTAGCTTTGCTTAGAAATAACAGGCCAGCCATCCATATAACAGAGCAAGCCTGATTTTATGAGGCCTTTCTCTTATGATTTTTCTACCTGACTGCAACAGTTCAACTCTTCCCAATGTCCATGATTCTCCTGATATGGATCTCGACAGAAACAGCAGGAAGTGATGCTCTCCTGCTCCTCACTCTGGAGGTTGTTTGGTTTCTCTCATCCCATTGGGAGCTTCATTGATCCCTCCTGTCTGTTGGTCTCAGAGCTGTCAAAAAATTCTTGCATTACAGGGAAAAATGCATTGCTTCAGAAGCAGCCTCAGGATCCAACTGTGGACAAACCWTGGAAGGCAGGAAATAGGGATATTMATGTGCCATTTTTGGTGTGATTGCACAGGGCTGTTTCTTATTTCAAGTGGAAATACAAGAAGACTGGGAGAGGATGTTTGCCAGCTGCTGGCAAGGGCAAAAAATGYTCAGGTTTGAAACACAGGGAGGTTGAGGAGGAGAGCTCTAGGGTAGAGGATCTTGGGAATGATCTCAATGGTTGAGTTCCTGAAGTAATAGCGAATTCTGATCCTGAGGTATTACAGAATCATAATATATATATAATATATGTAAAATATTCTGATTGTAGAGACAAAGATATAATCACAGAATCATTTAGGTTGGAAAAACCCTCTGAAATCATAAATTCCAACCATTAACCCAGCCAAGSCCACCACTACTCCATGTCCCCATATCTTCCTATCACTTCCTGGGATGGAGCTTCCAGGGATTGACTGCAGAATTACAGAAGGACTTTGCAAGACCAAGTGAGTCYGTGATAAAATGGCTGATAAAATTAGGCATGGCTTAAAAATAAAGTGGAACATGTCAGAAAGGATCACCCTGAACTTTTATACAAAATGATGGGTTCTGGCCTGACTTGGGAATGAGACTTTGGTGTTGGAACTGGGAACAGAGTGTGAAGGTTGGCTTGGTGATCCAAAAAAAAACATAGAATATGAAATGGAACATTAGAAATCATTAGTGAAAATAGAGAAAAGAACAGGGAGCAAAGCACTGCAGCTCTGAACAGATCCAGGTGTCCTGAGCACAGTGTCCCAAAAAGGACAGGGCAGGACAGAGGCTCCTCCAGGTGGGGAAGGAAGAACTGGGACAGACACCTGTAAAATCCAGTGCTGGTGGGAGTGAGGAGAAAGCAGCAGTCCAGCCTCTCCTGCAGTGCCAGGGTGAGGAGTTGCTAACTGAGACAAGGAGGTGACAGGGTTAAAGGAGACAAACTGGGMTTTTTTCTGGGTGGAGACCTCACAGCACCTTCCAGGATCTCAGGGAASCTTGAGAGGGACCCTGCAACAGGAACTGGAGGGACAGAACAAGGGAAAATGSGTTCAGACTGACAGAGGGGAAATCAAGATGGGATATTGGGAYGGAATTARTCCCTYGGAGGGTGGGGAGGGGCTGGGATGGAATTCCCAGAGCAGCTGTGTCTTTCCCTGGATCCCTGMAAGTGTCCAAGTCCAAGCTGGYTGGAGCRTGGAGCAGCCTGGGACAGTGGAAGMTGTCCCTGCCCATGGRAGGGYTGGAAMGAGATGGTTTTTCAAGTGCCTTTCCACCCAAACTGTGATTCCTGCTATGACTCAAATCTGACAGGTGGTGCTGTGGGGCTGAATGCTGACCTGGGCTCCAGGAGAGGCCAAGCTGGCTCATGGAAGACAAGCTTAGTAGTAAAAAGAGAATTCCAGGGGGATCTGAGCTACTTCTCTTCTRCTCTAGGCTCCTGTGTTTGGCTGCAGCTTCAAGCAGGAGTTTGGAATTGTTCTTCTTATCATGGTCACCAGGGGAGGTTCAGATTAGGCATCAAAAAAATTCCTTTTTCCCTGAAAAAAAAATTCCCTGAAAAAAAGTTCAGATTAGGCATCAAAAAAATTCCTTTTTCCAGGGTTTGGAAAATGTTGCCCAGGGTAGTGTTGGAGTCACCCTCTTAGGAAATGTTTAGGAGACATCAGGATCTGCCCTTGGGGACACAGTTTAAGGTGATGCTGGGTTGGACTTGGTGACCTTGAAGGACTCTCCCAACCTTGGTGGTTCTGTGGCTGTTTTATTCTGAATTTCAGACAGCACAATCCTGGCAAAGAGGAGATGTCCATCAGTTGAGGCTCACTGGACTGGAAGTTCTTGGATTAGAGAAATGCTCCATAGGTTTTTAAGACTTAAAAAGTCCTGAATTATCTAATTTTTTGTTGTTGTTTTTGCCCCTTCAGAAACTTCATATCTGCAAGGTTTGGTTGATTTTTGGAAGAATTTCAGCCTTCAACTCTTCCCAGCCTGTTCTGATCTCTTGGTTCCATCATCTACTTACCTTTCTTACCTTTGGGTAGCTCCAAATTTCCCCTTTTCCCAAGCCTTAATTTTCTTGCATTTCAGAGGATTTGTGCTTATGTTTTGCTCCTCTAAATTTTGGGGTTTGTACTCAGGGTGACAGATTGGGAACAGAATGAAAGAACTTCATTTTCATTAAGAGTTGCTCCATTCTCTTCCTGACAAGGCTGAGATTTTCCAAATCATTCCTTTYGCTGTGCATCTCCTGTAGGTGCTAAGGACAATAAGTTTTTAAATTAGTTTTTCAYAGGTTCAGCCCTTAGGTGAACTCAGAATTCAGGAATTAATTCTCTTTGAGACAGCTTTTTTTTTCTCTCTTGTGTTTAAAACAGTGATGGGATTTGATGTAGAATTAAAAATCTGAGTGCAGAGACAGGGTTTGTCTTTGTGATGAAGGAAAAAAATGGTCCAGGACACCCAAACTTTTCCTTTAAATCATTAAAATATTTCTTCTGATCAGAAAGATTGACCCTAAATTTTGTGTCAGAACTCTCAGAGCAATGAAATCATTCAAATCAATAATTGGGATGTCCTGTAATACTTTTATTGTCAGAAATTTCCTTTCTGCAAGAAACAACAATCCCCTTCCATYTAAAATTTAACATCCAGCATCTGAAACTTGGCCTAATGGCTTTATATATGGTGGTGTTTTTTTAAGGGAAGAAAGAAGAGCTTATAATATTTGGAAAACAATATAATTAATTATTATTAACAATAATTACTGTTCACTGCCCTGCAGCATTTTGAGTCTTGCTGGTCCTGAAGTCACCCTTTACCCATGGCCCTAAATTTGATGTTTTGGCGTTTGTTTGTTGTTTTTTTTTAAGCCCAGGGTCCAGACACACTTTGTGCTGATTTCATTTCCCTGCCACAGTGACACCAGTCAGCTTTCTTCTGTGTTCTAAAGACATTCTGTGCTCCTTGTCCTTAAACCAAGTTTTAATCCAGTTCAGTGCTTCTTTCTTTGTGGTGTGCGCGCTGACCTTGGGAATTATTCCCCAATCCTAAAGTTTACCTTAAATCGGGATAAATGCTGTTCTTCTTTTCACCCTGCCCTCCCTGTTCAGTTTTACTGAGTGATCTCCCCTTTCAAAGGAGCCCCTTTGTCACCCTGCCCTTCCTTCCCTCCCTCCCTGCTCCTGATTTTAATCCCATCCATTTAAATAATAGATCACAGGATCCCAGGATGGTTTGGCTTGGAAGGGACATTAAAGCCCATCTGGTTCCACCCTCTGCCACCTCATTTTGCTTTCCTTAAATCTGAGATCTTCTTGGAGCTCAGTTTGCAGCTCCTTCTGCTATTCTTCCACATGGATTTGTGCATAGCTCCTCACCAGGAATAAATTCTGACATCCCAATTTTTTGGTATYTATCAAGTTCACATTTGTCCCCTTGCACCACTCTCCCCTCAGCTCCACTTGCTTATCTTCCTGTTGGGATTGGAGGGGACAGAGTCAGGACAGAGAAATTTTTTTTTTATTTTTTTGTTCATTTGTTTGGGGTTTATTATTAATTTGCTTTGGGTTTGTTTTTGGGTGGGTTTTTTTTTTTTGTGTTTTTCTTTGCTTCCAGGGATGGACCTTCTCATTTTTATCACATAAAAGATCTGGCATGAAGACGAACCCGTTCATTTGGTGGTTGGGTTTGGTTTTTTTTTTTCATTAATTCCTAATTAGCCTGTTTAACACTTCAGATAACTCAGTAGTCCCGGAGAAGAGGAGCAGCATGGACGTGTCTTAGCTAAAACAATTCTGTTTCCTTGCACCCTCGGGCATGTTTTTTGTATGGAGGATTGCTGAAGTGGGTTCTGGGATTCCATGGAGAAATGGGAACTCTGAGTTTTATCTTAGGGAGCCACGTTTTGCTCTCTTTTAGATGTTTCTCRAGGACAGGACCTGCTGCTTTGGCAGTGAGAGGGGACACTGGGAGCTGGCTGGAGAATATTCCAGCTCTGGGTTGTGCTGAGGGCCTGGAGCTGGACTTGATGATCCCTGTGGGTTCTTTCCAGCTTGGAATTCCATTGGATGATCCCTGTGGGTTCTTTCCAGCTTGGAATTCCATTGGATGATCCCTGTGNGTTCTTTCCAGCTTGGAATTCCATTGGATGATCCCTGTGCGTTCTTTCCAGCTTGGAATTCCATTTGATGATCCCTGTGGGTGCTTTCCAGCTTGAATTTGCACTTGATGATCCCTGTAGGTCATTTTCAGCTTGGAATTCCACTTGATGATCCCTGTAGGTCACTTCCAGCTTGGAGTTCCACTTGATGATCCCTGTGGGTTCTTTCCAGCTTGGAATTCCACTTGATCATCCCTGTGGGTTCTTTCCAGCTTGGAATTCCACTTGATCATCCCTGTGGGTTCTTTCCAGCTTGGAATTCCACTTGATGATCCCTGTGGGTCCTTTCCAACTTGGAATTGCCCTCATATCTGTGGGTCCTTTCCAGCTTGGAATTCGCTTGTATTCCCTGAGGGAGCCTTTTGCAACTGCTCTAATTTCTCATTTTTTTGTGGGAACTGTTTCATCTGCTGCTTTGAAGGAGTGAATTTCCTGTTGTCCTGTTAATTCTCACACCCTCCCCTTAACTCCTTGCATCCCTCCTGGAGCTGCTTCCTGTCATCTCCAGCCATCTTCCATCAGGATAAAATTATGGACACTATAGATACAAGCAGGTTCAGCATAATAAAAACAGTTAAATATCTGTAAGAATTAACACATTTCACTTTTTTTTTCTTCAGCTGCTCTTAACTACCAGAATSTAATCCTGTGCTGCTTTTTTTGTATCTTGGTAGAAGTTTGAAGAGTTATTTGAGAGATCCCCCCATTATTTTGACACTAAAATGTTTTCTTTGAAGGACTGGAACTAAAATGTGTTGTGGCTTAGGTATCACTGGCTTTCTGGGTGAAGAAAATGTAAATTGTTTGCTGTTTGTGCTCCAAAATATGTGTTAGGAAAKAACCTTTGGCCAGCAAGGCCAGGCAAGTGTTGAACAGGGCAATGTGAGGGAAAAGGGTTTGCACTCTCAATAGAGGACTCAATGTCTGGAACAACTCTCATGAGGTATAACTTCATCTCTTAAAAAAAAAATGGAGCAGAACAAAAAACAGCAGAAAAACCACCCCCAAACCACCACAAAACAAAGAAGAAAAAAAAGTCCAACCCCCCCACACTAAGAAAAGGCCCAAAAAATGGGGCAGTGGAGCAAAAACTGTCAATGTTACAGCTTTTTGATATTTTTGGAGCATTATGAAGAGGCTGTGTTGTGCTCTGCTTGTAATCAGATGTTGCTTCTAGGACTGATTTCACYGAACATTTGAAAGCAAATCAATTCCTCACATTGTAATACAAAATTCCTTGTTTCAAACAAAAGGCAAAAAGAAGTGGCTGTTTGTAAAGCTTCCTTTTTTTCCTTAAATAGTGATGTCTTTGGAAACAAAAAAAAAAATTAAAATTAATCCATCATTTTGACTGGTGAACACGAAGGAAAGCTGAAGTGATTTTGAGTGGAAGTGCTCAGTGAGGAAGAACTCCTTTGTTTTGTTATTTTGGGCTCCAGGGTTTCAAATTTGAAGTCCAATTTTGGGAGCAAACAACTCTCTTTGTGTTTGGCCATGTGCAATTCCCAGCACTTCAACAAAGCCTYCAACACCTTCCTGGGTGAATATTCCTGCTTTTGTCCCAGAATGAYCTCTGGGCTCACTTGGACATTAAAGCAAGGCCATTATTGTGGTGTTTCAAGCTGTTCAGAAGATTGAGACCCTCTGTTTGCATTTTCTCTTTTTTAGGATCTCTTTATAGCAAGGAACATTAAGTGTTCTTATAGAATAACTCACAGGGCTTGTATGGAAACTTTGGGCCATGAAGGGACTGATTTTACTTGGGAAAGCAGAAGAAAAGATAATTTAATGATGGACAACCATTGTTAGTCCTGTAGGGAGGAGCACTTCAGGAGAGCCCTGGAGGGGCTGGAGCGTGTCCAGGGCAGGGAACGGAGCTGGGGAAGGGGCTGGAGCCCCAGGAGGGGCTGAGGGAGCTGGCAAGGGGCTCAGCCTGGAGCAAAGGAGGCTCAGGGGGCCCTTGTGGCTCTGCACAACTCCCTGCCAGGAGGGGACAGCCAGGGGGGGGTCGGGCTGTGCTGCCAGGGAACAGGGACAGGACAAGGGGAAAGGGCCTCAAGCTGGGCCAGGGCAGGCTCAGCTTGGCCAGCAGCAGGAATTGCTGCATGCAAAGGGTGCTCAGGCCTTGGCAGGGGCTGCCCAGGCAGCTTTGTAGTGCTCGTCTTTTGGAATAAATCACATGGGGCTCCATTTTCTTCTTGATGCAAGAAGCCCCTTCTTTATTCACATAACTCATTTTTATGCAATTTTACAGACCTGATGTGTGACTCCAGTTGGTCAGGAGCTTTCTTGCCAATTACTTTATTGGTAATTAACAAGTTGTTATTCTGTATTGATTGGTTACTCAAACCCCAGTGTGTACAAGTTGTTTGTAAAAGATAGTTTTCATTTCTCTATCTAAAGGTGTAAAAACAGTTTATACAGGTGCTGGTTGTTTTTTACCCAGGAACAGATTGTTATGTTAATGAACTGCTCACACCAGGATTGCTTTCACATGGGAACTTGCAAAGTGCCAGCTTGACAAGGTCAACCACTGATTTTAGGAGAGCAGGCTGATTTTTATGAAGCCTTTCTCTATGATTTTTCTGCCTTACTGTAAAACCCATCCCTGCAGGTGTCCCAGGAAGGGCTGGAGGTGGCACTCAGTGCTCTGGGCTGGGGACAAGGTGGGCACTGGGCACAGCTGGGACTCCATGACCCTYGAAGTCTTCCCATCCTAAAGGATTCCAGGATTCTGTTGGTTCCATCATGCACCTGATTATAAAACAGAACCTCAACAGTGTGTGTTGCTCGAGGAGCAGTCTTCTCCTGGGAMTTTCTCTCATGCTTTCAGTACTTTGGGGCAAAACTTGTATCTCCAGATGTTTTTGGAGTTTCACCTTCCTGGGTCAGGAGCCGGAGTCCTGCCAGGTAATTTTGGGGATGTTGATTTTGAAACATGTAGTTTATTTTCATTTGGAGGAGCATCAACTGGACTGGAGCCTGGGATATTTTTTCCTGTTGTTCAAGAGTAGTCCAGCTTTATCTTAAAAAGAAAAATCTGTGTTTTCTTAAAAACCAAGAATGAGTTTTTTATGGATTACTTAAGATGTCATCACCTCCTTTGAYGAAAATAACAATTATTATGCTTATYTTTGTTTTTATTTGAAATAGAAGGTTTTAATACTCCTTTTTCTTTAATAGAGTTTTTYTCATTYCCAAATTATTGCTGTTTTATAAGCAAAGAGAATTAATGTTTTTCAGAAAAAGAAAAAGATGTAAATAGTTTAAATAAGAATTTTTTTTGTTTAAAATAATAGTTTAAATAAGAAATTTTTAAAAACTATGATGAAGTCAAAGGGATTTTTCCAGACTCAGATTCCTTGGCCTCTCGATTTGAAAAATGAGGAATTAGCTGTTTGGAAAGGGGGAAATGCCAGATTAGAAGTAAAACCTCTGCAAGCAGAAAGTCCTGTTAACAATGGGAATTTAGGAATCCCTCTGTTGTGATCCAGGGTCTATGTGCATCCAGATTTTGGGAATAAAAATTTTGGCTTTACGAACAGGAAACTCTTTCAATGCCRTAACTGTTGTCTTGCTGCAGTGTCATGTTCAGGACTGTAATTAAAGCTGGTTTGCTCTTTATAAACTGGAGACCAAATTACTTTTTATCTCCTAATTCCCTTGTTTCTTTGCTTTAATTAGTTGTTGGTTGGGAYGTTACAGGAAAAGAAAGCAGGATTGTAGGTTTTTATAGGATTAGCACCCTGGAATGGGCAATTAATGTTTTTATCTTTAGGAAGTTTGAGAATAAGAATAAACTAGGTGAAAAATATCAGGGAGCAGGACTCCTGGGTGCTGCAGAGATGCCATGAGATGTGGGGGTTATTAATGGAAATAAAGAATTTTGCTGGATGCATACACAACTTCCCTGGCACAGGGTGCCCAGAGCAGCTGMGGCTGCCCCTGGATCCRTGGKAGTGCCCAAGGCCAGGCTGGATGGGACTTGGAGKAGCCTGGGACAGTGGAAGGTGTCCCTGCCCATGGCAGGGGTGGGAATGGATGGGCTTTAAGGTCCCTTCCAACCCAAYCTAGTCTGGAATTTAAAAATAGGCAAAATCAGAATTAAAATCCCACTCACGTAACACTGAAGAGGTGAATTTGAAGAAAGAGGAAGTAAATGTGTCCATGCGTGCTGTACCCACCTTTTGGGTTTAACTCTCTCGCTGCTGCTGTGGGTTCTGCTGTACAATCACAATTCCCAGTTTTCTTTCATCCCTCAGAGCTTTTTACAAAAGTTTAAATCCTGAGAGTTTAAGGAGCTGTGTTTGCACAAGGTTTGGGTTTCTTGTGGCTGTGAGGGAAGGTGATCCTGTTCTTGTCTCCTAGCTGATTTTTGGTTGGTATTTCTCTTTTCCATGATGTTAAGTTCCACAGTAAAGATAAAAAAAGTCCATTTTTAAACTGAATTACAACTTTTAAATAGAACCATCCCTCGTCAATGTTCATAACTGGGAACCTTTGACCAACGAGGTGATTTTTTTAGGCTGAACAAGACAACGGCCARCCTCTCCCTGCCTTTGCCAATCTCCACATCGAGATCCTGGARGAGAACAACCAGAAGCCTTATTTCACAAGGTCTACCTACGAGGGCTTCATCCTGGAATCCTCCCCAGTGGGAACGACCATCTCGGATAACCAGAACCTGACCTCACCCCTGCAGCTCGTGGCGCTGGACAAGGACGTGGAGGAGGTACAGCTGCTTCTTTTGGGGGGCTTGCAGCTTTATTCTTTTCAGGATTCTTTCTTTTTGATTGTTTTTTTTAATTGAGACAAACCTTTTTAGATCAATGAACACCAAAGTATTGATTTCGTTGGGGTTTTCTGTTTGTTTTCATTCTGAGTTTGGATAGATTTGGAAGTGGTTTTTTTGCTGATCTGTGTTTTGCTCACCTCTCTGGAAGTCTCTGTTGAAGGTGGTGAATGCTCAGAGCACAGAGGAATCAAAATGTGTTTCATGACAGGGATCAGCCTGCCCCACCCCATGGAAATAGGAGAGGGGAGCTCAGAGAGAAAGGAATTCCTCATRTGAGCCAAAAATGAGTAGGAGGAGCAGCAGGAGGCTGAAAGTTCATTGCATTCTTTGGTCTGCCAGATTTTTGTGTAACARTGCTCAGAGTGAAAGGCATCTCCAGAGGAATAGTAACCAAGTAGTAACATCTATTTTGGGGGATTTCTTCTTGTTGTGGAGTTCTGCTGTCACTGGGAGAGATAAAGAAATTCAGGAGTATTAACATCTAAATGAATGGAGAGAGGCTTTTCCAACGGTGTGCAGTGATAYAAGGAATGGCTTCCCACTGCCAGAGGGCAGGGCTGGATGGGATATTGGGAATTAGGAATTGTTCCCTGGCAGGGTGGGCAGGCCCTGGCACAGGGTGCCCAGAGCAGCTGGGGCTGCCCCTGCATCCCTGGCAGTGCCCAAGGCCAGGCTGGAGCAGCCTGGGACAGTGGGAGGTGACCCTGCCCAGGGCAGGGGTGGCTCTGGATGGGATTTAAGGTCCCTTCCAAACCAGACCATTCTGGGATTCTCTGACACAGCCAGAGGGGATCAGCCTCCTCCCTGYGTGGAAATATTCCATGTTCCAGTTCCTTTGCCATCACCTGGTTCATGCACAGCCCTTCCCAAAGCTGTGGCATGCTGCAGGTGTAACATGGATGTTGGAGGAAGCCAATGGAAGTACCTGTGTTTCAGTTTAGTGCTAGGGATTCACAGAGTCCTTCTAACCTGCTGTGGGCAGGAGAATTCCCAGAATTCCAGCTGAGAGTGCAGCAATTGCATAGAGCTCCTGTAGAAAACGGCCAAACACAAAAATTGCTCCTCATGGAGCTGGATGGGAGCTCAGGATGGGGTTGTTGGCAGAGGGAATGGTCATTAACTTCTGCAGGTTTCAGTGTCCTGATGGTTTTATTGTACCTCAGTAAATTAACGTATTTAGGAATATATTTKAATTTAAGGATAGCTGATGAGACACTGAGACAAGCCCCCTCTGTGCTGGTGCATCCCAGTTCCCAGTGGTGACTCTGGTCAAACATAATGAATTCTSTCTGTTAATTGAAATATTAAAATGACTCCATGTCCTCAGGTAAATGCAGAAAGAAAGTGCTCACTTAACTGGGTGTCTGAGGAAAAAAATGAACAAAACCCACTCTAAATTGAAACCCTGTGGGAATCTAACAGAGTCCTGCTATAAACCTTGCAGAAATTAATTTATAGATGGGACATTGCAAACAGACCTTTCAGCAGAGCAGCACTGCCAAGTGCTGATATAATTAAGTGCTCTGTTTAAATGGCATAAATTAAATTAAGCTACAAGAGTACCTTAAGACCTGAGCAAACTAAAGCTGAGATGAGGAACTTCAACTGTGTGAGCTGAGAGCTCTTTACATTAGGCTTCCCAAGCCTCTTTTTTCCTTCCTCGTTGTTTTTCATGGCAGAGGATTAATTTATCCAGTGGTTAGGTCTGGTGGTAAAGCTGCACTGAGTAACAATCATGGAATGGGTTGGGACCTTCAAGCCCATCCAGTGCCACCCCTGCCATGGGCAGGGACACCTTCCACTGTCCCAGGCTGCTCCAAGCCCTGTCCAGCCTGGCCTTGGCATTCCTGGGTTATCTCATGCAGGACCAGGAGGTGGAACCAATGATCTTTGTGGGTCCCTTCCACCTCAGGGCATTCTGTGATTCTCTGGATTTTTCTTTTTATTTTATTATTATTTTTTTTTCCCAGAGAACTTGTGGGAAATTTGAAAGAATTTTACTTAAGGATGTCTTGGCAGCAATGTGAGCAGACAGAGCAAGTAATGGATAAAATAAGTTTTAAATGCAGCTACAAGTGCAGGTTATGATTTTTCACTAATATATCTATAGAAGGAAAAATAATAGGTGCTTTTTTTTTTAACCAGGAAAACTGAAACATTTTTAAATACCAAAGTGTTTTTCTCTGATATTTGCCTGATTGTTTGTATGACTCCAAGTTTTTGTTTGAAATTGTTTTGCAGTCAGTGCTCTCTCAAGGAGACAGTTCTGCTACCCCTGGGCAGTCCTGCTGTGACACTCCAACAGCTGTAATAACTCAGGAAATATCCTTCCCAGAACTAAACAGCCCCTTAGTATCATCACTAAAACAGAAGATCAAGGCAAAGACAAAAAGCTGSTTTCATTCCTTTAGGATTTATAAAGATAGGGGTTAAATTTTTTTGGATCTTTACACTTAAGGAAAACCAGAAATATTAACACTGATTTGCTCCTTTAGCAGTGTGTGTCTT
Organism: Sporophila hypoxantha; assembly: GCA_002167245.1. NCBI lineage: Eukaryota > Metazoa > Chordata > Aves > Passeriformes > Thraupidae > Sporophila > Sporophila hypoxantha. The sequence goes on from NDFG01000185.1 coordinate 313,988, forward strand.
CATTGATTATTTTAGGATGATTATCTCATTGTTTCTGCCTGCCCACCCTGCCAGGGAACAATTCCTAATTCCCAATATCCCATCCAGCCCTGCCCTCTGGCACTGGGAGCCATTCCCTGTGTCCTGTCCCTCCATCCCTTGTCCCCAGTCCCTCTCCAGCTCTCCTGGAGCCCCTTTAGGCCCTGGCAGGGGCTCTGAGCTCTCCCTGGAGCCTTCTCCTCTCRYGGMGAGCACCCCCAGCTCTCCCAGCCTGGCTCCAGAGCAGAGGGGCTCCAGCCCCTCCATGGCCTCCTCTGGGCTCARTCCAACAAATCCACATCTTTTTCTGTTGGGGACACAGAATTCCCCCTGCTTCCCCTCTGGATCTCAGATTTTCCAGGTGAACACGGGAAAGATTTTTCTCCTTTCACCCAGAAACTAGGAGGACAGATGCTGGAAACACCTTTCCAACAACACAAATTTTTCATGGACATTTCAGTGCTGATCATCCTCCACATGAACATGTTAGAGAACTCAGCTGTATCATCCAAGTGTATTTGTTGTCACTGCAGCTTTTAGGGGATGAGTCTGTGCTGCAAATTGGGAAGTCTGAGCATTTTGGGTACTCTTGGAACTTCTTCTGACTGCCCTGGAGAACTTCACAACCAAACGCTGCCCAAAAACTTTTGGGATTGTTGAAACACACACACAATAAATAGCCCTGTGTGATAGTGTTCACAGGGGTCTTAAGATGAGGGAAGAGATGAGAATGTTGACTTCATGTTTCAAAAGGCTTGATTTATTATTTTATGATATATATTATATTAAAACTATACTAAAATAATAGAAAGGATTTCATCAGAAAGCTAGCTAAGAATAGAAAAAGAAAGAATGATAACAAAAGCTTGTGACTGACCAGAGAGTCTGAGCCAGCCAGACTGTGATTGGCCATTAATTAGAAACCACCAACATGGGCCAATCAAATATCCACCTGTTGCATTCCACAGCAGCAGATAACCATTGTTTACATTTTGTTCCTGAGGCCTCTCAGCTTCTCAGGAGAAAAAATCCTAAGGAAAGGATTTTTCATAAAATATGTCTGTGACACCCCTGTCTGCTCAGTCTCATAATTATCCCCCATAATTTTGGTTTCATCTTCATCAGTTTTAGAAAACTCTTTGCTTTGGGCAGAGTTGTAACCCCTCATGGGATTTGAGGAGCAGCAGGAGTGGAACATCCATGTCCATGCTGGAATTACTCCAGAGATTTTTCAAGCAGAACACACTCAAGACCAGGCTTTGTTTATTTGGTGCAGCATTTTGTGTGTCTCATTTTGTTGGTTTTTTTTTTTTTTGGTCTGTAAATGAATCCCCACAATGTTCTGCTGTCCCTCAGTCCCAGGTTTGTGCTTCCTCKAGTGTTCATTTTGTGTTTTCCTTTGTAGGTCCCACCAGGTGCCTTCCCTGTAGGTATTGTGTGTTATGTGTGCAAACCACCTTTTTTGGGTTTAATTGTGTGATTTCTTCCTTTCTTTCCTCKCTCATTTCTCCCTGCCCTGCTGGTGTTTGAGGCTGGGACTGTCCCTTGGTTTGTGAAGCCTGCAAAGAGCCCTTTAAACACATTGGACCCAATTTAGGGCACAAAGTCATACATTGTGGTTGCTTAATGTTCATTAAATTATTACAAATCTTCAAAGACATCCTGAGTATTACAAAAGTGCTTGTTTAAATTCAAAACTACCTCAGGTTTGAGCTGTGTGCTTGAAATGCTCCTTGCAGTTTGCATGTGAACTCTTTTGTGTGGATTGTYATAATTTTCTACTTAAAATTCCACATTAAGCAATTTATCAGTGACCAGCCTTGTCTCCAAGACCCAGTAACGTCACCAGAAATCACAATGCTGAATTCTACACTGCAAAATAAAATTATTTTTAAAATAAATTATTGAAAATTGTGTTGGCAGTGTAGCTGGGGCTGTTCTCTCTCACACGAAATGTTCAGTTAAGCCAAGCTGGCTTTTCAGGCAGCATAAAACGGGATAATAATGTCCCAGATCCCTGACAATAATGTCAAATATCCCTGGTAATAATGTCCAAGCATAACAATGCTTTTCCAGATGAAGGGAATAAATTGCTCTGTGGCTCTGACATGCCTGGGAGGTGGTAAAATAGGCATTGATTGCTGTAAAGGCAATTACCTTCCATATTAGGAGAACATTTCTAAGGAAAAGATAGCAAAGGAATAGGACACATTACTCCAGGAGGGTTTGGGATCTCCATCACTGTTTTTTTCTCAGGAGTAAATTAGGAAAGAAGTGCTGRTTATTGGTGTTCAAAAGGACATGAAAGCAAGAACTGCAACACTAACTAGGGGTTTTGTAAATTAAATTCTTAACGGACTTTATGATGTCTACAAAGTGAGCAATTATGGGCAATTACCTTCCCTAAGTTTTCCTGGAATGAAGTGGTTGCTGTTTGCATTGCTGGCTGTAAACTGAATTTTCATTTTCCTGGGAGCAGCAGTTGCAGCTTTAGGCACCGAGGAGCCACTGGTGTGGAACACTCGGATAATTCTTTCCCACGGCTTCCTGGAATGTTTTCTCATTTAAATCGTGGAATATTTGCTGTTTGGGGGTTTTGTTTGGGCTCATTTATAGCAGTTTCTGCCTGTCCTGGTGTTTTGCTGCTCTGTCCTGGTGCCACCTGGTGCAGGTCAGGGTTGGCTGGGGGTTGGGGACCTGTCCTGTGCTCCTGAGGGTTTTAATCCTCCAGGAATGGCACTAATGGAGGGACCCTTCCAGAAGAGCTTTGGATTCAGAAAAAGCTCAGAGAAGTAAAGCTCCTTTGGGGATTTCTTGCTGAAATTCAGCTTTTCTTCTCTTGGGATTGTTTCTGGGTTTCAGCTGGTTCTCCCTATGGCCTCCTCTGAAAGGGTGGGATTTGTGGAATGACAWTGGAGGGCAGCTGGTAAAATCCTGGATTTTCTGTCATTGCTGGGACCACTCCTCTGGTTCCTCACCTCCACATTCCTAGGGGCAGTTTGAAGCAGTTTTTTATAGGACTTGTCTCCCAGCCTTTTGCATTTTCCTGGAATTTGCATTCTCCTACCAACAGAAATAAACTCTGTAACTCATGAGCGAGAGCAGCAGGAAGTCAGGTGAAATCAACCAGATTAGGGAAAAATAATTGTGTATACAATTCTAACAAGAAAGCTGTTAGAATACTGTGGGCACCAAAAAAGAAATGTAGTTTGTTTGAAAATTAAACCCATGTAGAGTCTAATCAGTTAAATAACTCCAAAACACCTCGAAGAGGTGGAAATCAGGAGTCACCCAAGTCATCAAGAATCCATGAGTTAATTTACAAGGCTTTTTACCTTAAAATATMACTTTCAGTTAATTTATGATGTTTTCTCCCCATCAGCTGAGAGATTCCTACATCTGCATAAATATTTTTTTGATTCTTTCTGGCACCTAAAGAGACCCCCTGAGCTGCCTCTATTTCCTGAAATTTTTCACCACATGTRGTTCTCTTTGTCCAGTGCACCAACCCAGCTGTTTTATTGCTCTGTTAATCAAATTCAGCTTCTTTTGGGTTTTAATATGAAGATAAATGCTTGAATCTGGTTTCTTATATTAAGTTGTGTCTGGCTTAAAAAATCCTGTTTAATGGGCGGAAAAAAGACACTTATTTAAAACAATATACCAACAGGTATTTGTTTACAATTGGATGTTCTTACTCTAGTGGTTTTTAATACATTTTTTATCAAGAAGATTAGATTTTTAGGCCACTAGTGAGGTTTTTTTACCTTTTTTTATTTTACAGTTTTTTAGATTTTTAGTCACATCATTTGTGCTTATTTAGGTTTCAACTAAAACAACACTTGCAGCYAGTTGGAGACTTAATTGGAGATTTAATATCCCTCTGAATTGATAACAAAATGCTGTTTTTCCTCTCGATGTTGTTGAAAGACCAAGGATCCACAGCTCCATCTCTTCCTGAACGACTACACCACGTTTTTCACTGTGACCCAGAGTGGCATCACCCGCTACCTCACCCTGCTGCAGCCCGTGGACAGGGAGGTCCAGCAGCTCTACACCTTCTCTGTAAGTTCAAAGAATACAGCTCTCTCAKATCCAAAAGCTATTTATCTCCAAGTTTCATAGCAAAATTGAAAGGTCTGCTCATTATAGTGGCAATTGTTATTTGTAGGGTGTAAATTTCCATCAGACATCAGCGCCGTATCTTTTATTTTTTTTTTGCAAATGGAAAAATGATGATTCCTGACACAAAAGTCTTGCTCAGACATAAAACAACAAGGTCAGAGATTAATAGAAACACAAATGGAKGGAGAATACAAGAAAACAATGCATAATTTCTGTCACTCTGACTGGTATCCAGAGGTTTAGGTTGGATATTGGGAAAAATGTCTTCACTGAAAGGGTTGGACTCAATCTTGGAGATCTTCRCCAACCTAAAGGAATCTATGATTCTATGCTGATCAACTCAAGGCTCTTCTTTACAGRATAACTGCTGCAAAACATTATAATATATTACAATAGCTATATTATAGCTAATATAATTCATTATTTATCACTAATTAACCATTAATTATAGTTAATAAAATTATAATTAATGATTATTAATAAGTAGTTTATTATTCGTTGCTTGTTATGAGTATTATAATATAGATATTGCAATATCATAATAAAATATAGTTTGCTACAAAACAYACTCTGCATCCATAGAGCTACAAGTAAATAAAATCCTCTGCCTTCAGCTTTGTTAACTAAATACTACCATGCCCTAAGGATGTTGTCTGAGATTTTGCCCCCACAAAAATGGAATTGCCTAATCTTTCTTATCCAATCAGCACAGAGCTTATCAGCTTATCACCCAGAAAAGGGAGAGCAGTGAAGGATGAGTTGGTTGAGAGCAGCATTTTAGATTCCCCTGCCAGCACCTTCTCCATGGCCCCAGGATTGGTGCCTGCTCCTCATCCCACAGCAGGACCTGAGCCCTCTTTTTTATTCCCAGCCTTGTTTTTCTCATTGCCTTTTCCCTCTCATTCCTGGAGCCAGGAACATGAGCCTTGTTTTGAGCTTTTTGCTTTATTTTTGTCCCCAAAAAAAAAAAAAAAAGTGGACAGAAAGCACAGCCAGTAGTATTTTTAAAAAATAATAAAGAGGGGGGAAAAAGCTTAAATGGATTTAATATTACCTCAGGTTGTGAGTGAACCCCGTAACAGCCCTACAACAATTTGGAAATGGGCTGTGGGCAAACTCAGTTCTTCTGCAGGGGTTCCCAGTCTGTGCCTCCCTATTTTCTGTTCATTTTCATTGGAAAGCAGAGCTCTGATTTCCTCTGTGGAATAAGAAGAGCCCCCAGCTCTGTAATTCCCACATCAAAATGTTGTCTGGGAGTTCTGATGCCTTGTCAAGGCTGKCCTAGAACAGAGGCTGGACAGAGCTAAAGAATAAAGCAGGGATTTATTAAAAGGATCTCCTCCATGGATGCACCTTGGACAGCACAAGAGCCCAGCCAGGGCTGCACCCAAGATGAACCAAAATGGGCACAAAATGGACACCTGGGCACGGGGTCTGTCACTTTTATAAGTTCTGCTCCATTTGCATATTGGAGTTAATTGTCCAATTACAGCTTTAGGTCATGCAGTCCCATCCTTCTTGTTTTTCTCTCTTCAGCCCACGTTGTTTGTGCTCTTGGGCCTGAGATCTGGATCATTTGTCCTTGGTCCCCAGCTAGAGCAGGAATTGTTTTGTCTCCCTGCTCTGTGCACAGAGCTCACCATCCCTTAATGTGAAGCTCAGACCCACCCACTAAAGCAGCACAGAATCTGAAAAATATAAAAGCTAAAACCTGAGGCATCAGGTTTAACAGAGCTCCTGGGTGTGGTGATACCCAGGTGAGACCCCATGAACTCAACAGCTCCAATCCCAGCCCCATCCCTGGGAAATTCCAAGTTATTCCCTCTCACTCCTGTACTGGAAAGGTTTGGATGRTTTTGCTTTGCTTTTGCCCTGAGTCTTGCACATGAAGGCTTGAGCTCTGCTGAATCTTCTTGTAACTGTAAATGCAGAGAGAAGCCAAATGCTGCGTTTGGCTTGTCAGGCTGTATTTTCTCCTGTTGGGATTGGATTGCTCTTGGAATTGTATTGAGAACACACCAGTAAAATACCTTCCTGTCCTGCTTTTTCTGTCCTTCTGAAGATGACAGCTTCTGATGGAGTCCACGAGAGTGTCCCGGTGACTGTCAACATCGTGGTGATCGATGCCAATGARAATTCCCCAACCTTCTCCAACATTTCCTACAGTGTCAAGATCTATACGGATATGCAGCCTGGGGAAGGTGTTATAAAGGTAATTTCAGGGCTTTTATTACCTTTGTTAACTCACTTTTTGTTAGCAGTACATGGCCTTGTTCATCTCAATTGGAAATGCACTGATACCATGTAGAAATGAAGTTTTGGTGTCTGCATCCACTTAAATATCTATTCAAAATTGCTAATACTAAATGTCAGGCCTGTTTTAGCTGTAGAGCTGCAGCTCAGCAGCTTCCTCTGAGATTCCACCAAAAAAATTTCAGCTGAAAAAGAAAAAGAAACTTCTCCTTTARTGGCAGGACATTGAGATAAAACATTTTAGGAGACCAGGTAAGCAGTGGAGTGGGATATAACCAGGAATGTTTTCCCTTGCCAGAAAACCTGCTGGTTTTTGCAAGTTTGTTTGTAGAGCAAATGAGCAATGAAAAATGGGTTGAACACAGGSCCAGAGAGAAGCAGTTTCAATTAATTTTTTCCAGCACTGCTTTATGTTTCAGTGCAGGACTGGAGGTGAATCCTGGTGAAATTAAAGGAAAAAGTCTCTTTTTGTGTACTTCTTCCAAGATCTCAGCCCTGCTCTGAGTGCTGCCTGTCCAGATGGATGAAAAGACAAGATGCCATTGGTGGCTTTCCAGAGTGGTTGAAGGCAGTGGGAATARTGGGAAAATAAAATTAATCAGCTGACTTTAGTATAAAATGCCATTTCATGAACAGTAATCAGGAATGAATTTGAGTGTAGCAGTGACGAGGAGATGGTTCAGAAAATGGCATTTTCTGTCCCTCTTGAGCTGTACTTGTGCCTTTGTATCTTCAGCTCTTCCTTTGTGGTCTTTTGTCCCCTCATCAATTTGGGCCACGAGTGTCCCCATCAGGGACAGCCACAGGGGCATTTCCAGCAAGATTTGAGGGAAAGAGAAAAGTTTGAAGCACAGTTAAATTCCTTAAAATGCTGCACATGGCTGGGTGGGAACAAGGCAGCAAATACCGTTGTCCTGAAGGAGCCAGGGAGCATGAGGCAGAAAATGTTGCTAAATGAGATTTCTGCTGGGCAAAAAGAATGTTTTCTACTCAAAGTTGGCCTTGAGGGTGCTCTGAGCTGCCTGAGGTGTGTTAATGGTACCTGGGCTGAAGCAGAGCAGCTCCTGGGGTTGTTTGAAGCTGCTGAAGTGTTTCTGTGCTCAGAGGGAAGGTGCTGCTCTCCAACTCCTCAAACACATCCTGGCCGTGCAGCTGCAAACATATTCCAAGCCTGGAGGCTTTCAAAYAGCAGGAGGACACATTTCTTAGGAAAATTGTGCCTGGACAYGTTATTTGGGAAAGGGATAATGGGYAAGTTGGGCCTTTAGATCACTTCTGCTAAAACATTTAAATTCCAAGAGTGAGGTTTTCCCAAATACATGCTGTCATGCACAGTCAGCACACGGCTACTTGCAGGTTTTCTGAGTTTATAATCTGGTCAGAGGGGGAAGATAGAAAATTCTGGCTGGTTTGGGAGAGGAGCTGTTTTTCAACTGGTCCCACATTACCAGATGATCTGAGTTTCTCAATTACCTGGCTTAAGAAAAAAAAATCTAAGGGTCAGGTCTTAGGATTTCAGAGGACTGATGATGATGCCAGAAATAAAGGGGCCCAGCACAGGAGGGACCTGGAGCTGCTGCAGAGAGCCCAGGGGAGGCACCAGCATGGGCAGAGGGATGGAGCAGCTCTGCTGGGAGGAAAGGCTGGCACAGCTGGGGGTGCTCACCTGGAGAGGAGAAGCTCTGGGGTGACCAAACTGTGGCCCTGCAGGACCTGAAGGGGCTACAGGAGAGATGGAGAGAGACTCTGTACAAGGGATGGAGGGACAGGACACAGGGAATGGCTTCCCAGTGCCTGGGAAGGAATTCCTTCCTTATTGGGAAGGAATTGTTCCCTGGCAGGGTGTGGAGGGGCTGGGATGGAATTCCCAGAGCAGCTGGGGCTGCCCCTGGATCCCTGGCAGTGCCCAAGGCCAGGCTGGACTMTGGGGCTTGGAGCAGCCTGGGACAGTGGAAGGTGTCCCTGACATGGCAAAGACACCTGTCATGGATGGGCTTTAAGGTCCTTTCCAACCCAAACCATTCCATGATTCCCTGATCAGGATTTGGGGCGGCTGCACTCCTTGGTAGGTTGCTCAATCTTTAGATATAAAATACCTATATATATATATACACATATATATATATGTACTTCATACATTTAAAGGCTTTATTAAGACTTTCTCAAAGGCCAAACTGACTTTTCTTTCCCATTTTTTGAACCCTGACAAAGTGGTTTTGAGGGTGCTCATCTTATTGTCTCCATCCACAAGGAGCAAAGTCACCTTCTACCCCATCCTCCCTCCTGGGGTCAGGATCCTCTGCTGGGGGAGGATTCTCATCTCTGACAGCTCCCAGAGGAAAATGAGTTCATAAAACCACTTTGTCTGATCAGAGAAAAGCAGGTTAGAGAAAGAACACTGACCTCAGAGTATCTGGACAGTCTCAGAACCATCTATAATAATCAGAATGATTTTCAGCCACTTGGTTTTATTATCCTTAGGGTAATATTCTTACATCTCTTATATTTTTTTCCAGAGTGCAGTTGCAGGACAATGTGCAAATAAAATGGACAAATAACCCCAGTTTTTGTTTTCTTGCTGCCTCATTTTGTGGGACATTGTTTTGATTTTACTTCTGAAAATAGCCCCAAAAACATAAAAGCTGTTAAGTTACTTGTGTTTGCTGTCTGGTACACTCTTAAAAAATAAAGGAAATTTAAAATTTCTTARGTTCTGCTTGAAAATAACCACAAATAGCAGGCAAATATATTCATTACAAGCAGAATTCAATTCTTCCCCCATTTTTTTTCCTTTCTGCCTGGGTGGTTAGACAAAGGACTTTMCCTTCTTTCCCTGTTGCCTTTCAGAGAAGTGATAAAAACAGGTTTTATTTTTATTTCAGTTGTCTCCTCTCAGTACTTGTGAAATTGTTTCAGGCCTTGGTTGAGGAGAGTTYAGTTTAAATCTCTGTGTGTTTTGCTCCTTTCAGCCTGAAAATMTCTCATTTTTCTTTCTCCTTTCATAGGTATTTTATTGTGCTCCCTMAGAGTTTCTCAACTGAGAAATCTGTACTTTAAAACAGTTAAATGTGGTAAATTATAACTGTCAGTAGAAAGGTTATTAACAGTAAACCTAGTAAAGTACTTAATTCCATCTTTTTTATGTTACTATATTTTTCTGCCCAGTTCCCCATTTTTTCACTGCTGTGACTCAGATATTGAAATGAGTTGCACATTGATGGGTGGAGTTTGCAGCAGCGGTGCAACAAAATTTCATCTCAATAATTTAAATCCACTGTTTTTCTTTAGCCATCTCTCATTTTTATATTCAGGATGCAGGGAATAGGGAATATTGAGCAGGAAAATCAGAGAGCTGGGAAGGGACATAGGGTGGCAAAAAGTATTACTCACCTAAATCTTGGCCCATGAGGAGATTTTTTGTATTTTGTCTTTACAGCAAAACTTGTGGACTGGCCATAAATGTAATTAATGGAATCATGGAATGGTTTGGGTGGGAAGGGACCTTAAATCCCATCCAGTGCCACCCCTGCCATGGCAGGGACACCTTCCACTGTCCCAGGCTGCTCCAAGCACCAGAGTCCAGCCTGGCCTTGGGCACTGCCAGGGATCCAGGGGCAGCCCCAGCTGCTCTGGGCACCCTGTGCCAGGGCCTGCCCARCCTGCCAGGGAACAATTCCTAATTCCCAATATCCCATCCAGCCCTGCCCTCTGGCACTGGGAAGCCATTCCCCCTTGTCCCTCCATCCCTTGTACAGAGTCTCTCTCCATGTTTCCTGTAGCCCCATTAGGTGCTGGAAGGTCACAATTTGGTCACCCTGAAGCTTTTCTTCCCCAGGCTGAACAATCCCAGTTTTGCTCTTCTTACATCCTACCTCAAATTATCCACATATCTTAATTTCTCCCTCATTTCCTAGTGCAGGGGCATGACTCAGGTTCAAGGGCTCTCTTCCAAGAACAATTAAATCATTCCCTGATGGAAAATGGAGAATAAAATACACAGAGGATCAGTGCCCTGTTCCCCACTGAAACAATTTTGTCTGATAGCACCAGTACAAACTAATTTTTAAGGTCCTCCTCTAGCTTAGCCCAAGTTCTTGATTTACAGCTCTTAAATGTGCATTGTGTCATAAAAGAGCAGGACAGTTTAGTTATAGATATTCCAAAGATATTCCAAATCTTAAGATCATGGAATATCCACAGCTGGAAGGGACCCACAGGGATCATGGATCCYTCTTGGCCCATGAGGAGATTTTTTGTGTTTGGTCTTTATAGGAAAACTTGMGAGCTGGCCTTAAATGTAATTGATGAAATTACACTTACATTGCAGGGGATCCAACCCCCATCCCTGCCCAGGCTCCCCAGCAATCCCACCCTGTGCACCCCTGGGAATGTTGTCCAAACTCCTTGAGCAGCCTTGGYGCTGTGACCTGTTCCATGTCTGACCACTCCTGAACGTTTCCCTAAAACAATCCTCACAGAAGTCATCTCCAAACCCCACTTCATCTTTTATTTACGTGTTTATTTGCAACCTTCTGCCTTCTGCCCATCAGGTAATTAATTKCCATCTCCAAAGCAAACCTGATTAGCAGAGAGAGAAAACAAAACTGGGCTTTGTTTGCATTGCTCAGCCCACATCCCTGCAGAGTCAAGGAAAAAAAATGGATTGAGGCTTGATGGAATGCTTGAAGGAGATAATGGAAATGTATTTTAACCTATTCAGAGATCATTAATTGGGGTTGACTCAGGCCCAGGAATATCTCCATAACAATCCTGGAATTTTTCCATCACARTGAATCTGGTGAAAGCTGCTGGGAGTGTTGGGCATCACTTTATCTGTCCTGGGCCAGGTGACCCCAGATGTTGCCCTGAGAAGGTTCCAAGTCAAACACTGAAGCCCAGTTTCCTCCAGTAATGAACTGAGTCTGAGCAAGTTTTATATTATAACCAAGATGTCTTTGTAAGCTTAAGGCTACCCTTCTAAACCTCTTTTTCCTCCCAAGAAAACCATTCCTCAACCTCTTTTTCCTCCCAAGAAAACCATTCCCAAACCACTTTTTCCTCCCAAGAAAACCACTCCTAAACCTCCTTTTCCTCCCAAGAAAACCATTCCCAAACCTCTTTTTCCTCCCAAGAAAACCACTCCTAAATCTCCTTTTCCTCCCAAGAAAACCATTCCCAAACCTCCTTTTCCTCCCAAGAAAACCATTCCCAAACCTCTTTTTCCTCCCAAGAAAACCACTCCTAAACCTCCTTTTCCTCCCAACAAAACCACTCCTAAATCTCCTTTTCCTCCCAACAAAACCACTCCTAAATCTCCTTTTTTCCCCCCAAGAAAATTATTCCCAAACCTCCTTTTCCTTCTCAGATAACCACTCCTAAATCTCCTTTTCCTCCCAACAAAACCACTCCTAAATCTCATTTTTCTCCCAAGAAAACCACTTGCTGCAGCAGAATCCACACCTATTTTGCCAAACTTMTAGTACATTAAATGTTGATGCAATGGAGCTGATCCTGCTGGATGAAAARTTCTTAGCAGAGTAAATGAAACCTTGTTTTGTTCTTCTCCCTTTACATTTTAGCCCCTGTTTCTTAAATCTTGTTAACTATGGAGCTCTATCGGGCTGGGACAGCTGGAGATGGGATTTCTGAAATCATATATTATGGCAGCAGCTAAACCTTAATTCTYTTTAATCCCAGGTTTGATTCTTGGTTTTGCCCCCAAAATGTTTTTCAAATTACTTATCTTTCCAAGCATTTGTAGGTTTAATTAACCTCCTAAATCTCTGTGCTTGTGTAGTCAATTAATTTTCCTTTRTCATGTCGTCCCAGTAAAAACTGGCCAGGTTCCAAATCTTGCCATTAAATCCTCAGGACCCTGTATTTTGCATAAATGCTTTATTTATCTTTTTTTGTGCGTGTGTGAGTATGTGTTACTTTTGAAGTTCAGCAGACAAGGTTTTTACAGCTCTGTCACTTGGGTGGATAATTATTCTCTGCAAGGTTAATTAACACACCCAGGTATGTATAGAAGCTATAGAAGGAGTGATTAAATTGCAGTTTTCATAGCATGGCTRCTTRAGAATTCCAAAAGAAATAAGAGAATGAGGTAGATTAAAACAAAAAAAAAAAAACACAAATATTTGTTTTTTAAGTTTTTAAGAGGAGATGACCTCTGTTCCATGATTTTTGGGGCATTTCAAGATTTTATCCTATGTTCACTATACGAGGTGTCCTAAAATGCTGTAGGAGATRAATTAAGATTTGGTTTTAAAGCTATTATAGGCTTAGTTCTTGGTTTGGAGAATATTTATGACTTTCTAAATGAAATTTTGTATTTCATTGAGCCTTTGTGCATGAAGGATTAASATTATTTTAGAAACCAGTTAGATCRCTGAGTTTTTCCCTGGAAGTGTCCAGGGTTAGGCTGGATGGGTCTCTGAGCAGCTTGGTCTAGTGGAGAGAGTCCCTGCCCATGGAACTGGATYAGCTTTAAGGTCCCTTCCCACCCAAACCATTCCATGATTTCACATCCTCCCCTTGGTGCTCAATGTTGTATGCAAATAGGATTTACTCAGATATTGCAGCTTTGGGGGTTATTCTTGTTTTAGTGGCAAGGTTTGGTTTCTGCTCTTCCGAATCTTCAGCCATCCTTGGGCAAAGGAGTCTTGATAGTTCCAGATGGTGGTTTGGCAGTTTTAGGTGGCGGTTTGCAATTGTAGGTGGTGGTTTGGCACCTTTAGGTGTTTCTTTGGCAGTTTTGGCTGGTGGTTTGGTCTTTCTTAGGTGGTAGTTGGCAGCTTTAGGGGGTGACTTGGCAGTTTTGGGTGGTGGTTTGCAGCTGTAGGTGGTGTTTTGGCACCTTTAGGTGTTCTTTGGCAGTTTTGGGTGGTGGTTGGCAGCTTCAGGTGGTGATTTGGCAGTTTTGGGTGCTGGTTTYGCAGCCTTGGGTGGTGCTGTGGGAGGCTGTGAGCTGCTGAAGTTGATGTCATGCTGCACTGTTCAGTAGATGATTTTCCATCATAGCATGGCAGGGCCATCAGGGAGTTCCTGTCCCTGACTCCAGGTGTCACAAGGTGACAAGAGGGGCCCAGAGGCAGAAGCTGAGGCTGCTGTTGGGCTGGCCTTGCCTCAGGGYGTGGCTGTTGATCCTGCCCTTGGCCTCACAGTGGGTGCTGAGGTTTTCCATCACTGCTGACATCCAGCATTCCCATCCTCCATCCCTGCTGCCCCAGGGCAGGASTGTTTGTGTCAGGAAAGCCAAGGCAGAGACCTTTGAATTTTCATCCTCACATTGGGATCCCTGAGGGGATCCTTCCTGAGGCTGGGATTACTTTGGACATCCCAGGAAAGCTCTGCTGTCACTCCTGCTGGTGCCCTTTCCCATTCCCCACCTCCCACTGCTTGCCTGGAGCTGTGAGCAGCAGAGGACCCCATGGTGCCATCACTCCCTGTAAGTTCCACTGCCAGCTGCATGCACAGCTGGATGCTGTGACCTCCTGGATGTTTCAGTGCTGCTCAGGCCACTTTATGTCATTCCTTATGCTGTTTGAGGGAGTGTTGTCCTACAGAATGAAAAGGCAGGTGAGGAATCTGTGTACCAGCAAAATAACTTCTAAAGGAGGAAGAGACAGCAAGGCCAGGTTGAACAGGGCTTGGAACAACCTAGGACAGTGGAAGGTGTCCCTGCCCATGGCAGGGGCTGGAATAGGGTGAGCTCTAAGGTCCCTCCCAACCAAAACCACTCTGGGATTTTCTTCCATGATTCACTAAAAGCAAATATATTCCCTGGCTCTAATTCCTGGCTGAGTGTATGTTTGTTTAGCGTGGCTCACTACAGAAATGGGTTAAACCCACTGCCTTTCCCAGGGGAAGAGAAGAACCCCCTCATCTCATTATGTTCACCATTAGAATTTGGATCTAATACCAGGATTTAGATTTTTCTCAAGGGACTTAAAGAAAATGTGGCATCTGGAACATGGTGCCATTGCAGTGCTGGGTTAGCAGTTGGACTTGACCATCTTAGTGGGCTTTTCCCACCTGAATGATTCCAGGTGTGTATCCATATGGGAACAGCTGCCATTTCCCTTCCACTTGGCTTCCACAGCCATATGAGCACAAACATTGCTCTCCAGCTCTGCACAAGGAGGGGGAGGTGAGACTTCCTGGCACTACCAGGGCTGTCACCTGGAAAAGTGGAGAAAAGGATGGGAAATAAATAAATACAAACCTCTCATTACTATTGAAAGACAAAAAGTTGTCAAAGAAGACAAAAAATGTCGTCTTCTCACACGAGAAAGTCTTATATATTCCAACCCATAGGGAATAAGCTCAGTCTAAATTAAAGTTTCTTAATTTATATCGTAAAATAATTGGTTTGCAGTCTTTAGCAAGGAGTTTTTCTCTGCTTCATGATGTTTTTACACCTACTACTGCTCATTTCAGCTGTATCTTTGTTAGAAATTCCTGTGTGCTTTCCAGATGTCTGAGCTCCCCTCTCTTCCTCCGGAATCACCTTCCCAGAGCCTGTGGAATTGTTAGCTGTCTCTTTGTTAGAAATTAGAATTGTTTGTTGTATCTTTGTTAAGAAACACTTATTACTGTACATTTCAGCTGTATCTTTGTTAGAAATTCCTGTGTGCATCCCAGATGTCTGAGCTCCCCTCTCCTCCTCTGGAATCACCTTTCCCTGCTGACCCTGTGGTTTTGCCTTGCAGCTGACGGCCGTGGATGCAGATGAGGGAGCCAATGGGCAGATAGTGTACGAAATCCTGGCTGGGGCTCAGGGGGACTTCACCATCAARGAGCACACGGGCCTGATCACCATCGCTCCGGGGGTGCTGCTGGCCGTGGGGCGCTCCTACGCCCTCACGGTCAGAGCGTCTGACTGTGCCCCCCCTGCGCAGAGAAGGTAATTAATGCACCCCCTGATTACTCTGGCAGCTCAGCCATAACACCTGGGCCACACCCCCATGTCTCTGGACCATGCCTCCATTCTGGAAAAGTGGCACACACAGTAGAATTCTTGCCCTTTGTGTGCGGCGTTCGCATTCTCTGAACCTGGGAGAAGCAGAGAAAAGAATGATCAAAACAATTCTTATCTCATTTGCTGTGGCTGTGTTTTGCCAAACTAGAATGGAGATTGGCTCCAAATATGGAGATTGTTTACCCAAAGTGATGGTGTATGGTTTTCTTGGCCTATCAGGGCCAACTATGTGTGCTGGGATTGTCAGCTGACAGTCATGATATATTGTGTGTGGTGTTTGTGAGGTGCCCAGGATGAGGTGAGAGATGAGAATTTGACTCCATGTTCTCAGAAGGCTGATTTGTTATTTTATGATATTATATTAAAAAATGCTGTACTAAACTCTACTAAAGAAAGAGAAGGATACATCAGAAGGCTTAACAAGAATGATAATGAAAGCTCATGACTGACTCAGAGTCCAACACAGCTGATGGTGATTGGTCATTAATTAAAAACAATTCACATGGAACCAATCAAAGATGCACCTGTTGGTAAAGGATCTCCAGACCACATTCTCTGAACCTGGGAGAAGCAGAGAAAAGAATGATCAGAACAATTCTTATCTCATTTGCTGTGCCTGTGTTTGTGCCAAAGTGGAATGCAACATGGAGATTGTTTACCCAGAGTGATGGGGTTTGGTTTCCTTGGCCTGTCAGGGCCAAGAGTGTGTGTGTGTGTTGGGACTGTCAGCTGACAGTCATGAGATGATGTGTGTGGTGTTTGTGAGGTGCCCAGGATGAGGTGAGAGATGAGAATCTGAGTCCATGTTCTCAGAAGGCTGATCTATTATTTTATGATATTATAATATATTAAAGAATGCTATACTAAACTATACTAAGAAAAAGAGGGTACATCTGAAGGTTTAACAAGAATGATAATGAAAGCTCATGACTGACTCAGAGAGTCTGACACAACTGGCTGTGATTGGTCATTAAGTAAAAACAATTCACATGGAACCAATCAAAGATGCACCTYTTGGTAAACAATGTCCAGACCACATTCCCAAGCAATCAGATAATTATTGTTTTCATTCTATTCTGAGGCATCTCAGCTTCCCAGGAGAAGAAATCCTGGCAAAGGGATTTTTCAGAAAATATCATGGTGGCATTGTGCAGTTGAGTGCTTGGCAGATTCAATGTAAATGTAATGTACTACAGTATAGAATAATATAGTGTAATAAAGTAATTAATTATAGAGTCATTAATTAGCCTTCTGATATCAATTGAGTCCTCCTCATCATTCCTCCTGGACGCTGGGCAAAAATATCACCAATATTTGTGGTCCTTAGTGATGTTTCCCTTACAGCACTGGGTTTTCATGATTTTATTTGCTTGCCGTGGTCTGTTGTTTAAAAGTTCCCAGTTGTGCTGTCACTGTGCATGTCCATTCATTCATTGAGGTGAAGGGGTGGAAAGAAGAAAGCAAGTGAGAAGGAAGATGCTTTTTGTTCAGAGGATGCAAAAATAATCCCAAAAAATGGGTCATTGAGCTGGAGAACTTCTCCAGGTGTAGGGTGTGCAGTGTCCCCACTAAGACTMAAATTCCTAAGGGCAGAATTATCTCTTTTCTACCCCAGCTGGAAAAGAGCAGACTGCAAATTTAGGATTTAGGCAGGGAGGGGAACATCATCATCTTTAAGGTCATTTTTTACCCAAACATTTCTATGATCTATATGTTCAAAAACCAGCGAAGTATCAAGCCCTGCTTACCTGTTTCTGTGGAATTTGTGTTCTAAATGTGCCAAAATGTCATTTCATGAAGTTGTGGAGGGAACAAAAAATGTCTGTCGTGTTCTGAGCCTGGTATCGATAATGTGCAACCTCCTTGTCCAAAGAGCATGAAGGGAGGAACTGGAGGTTCCAGCATTCAAACCTRCCACAGCTGTAAAGTGAAAACCTCTTCTTCAAATGGGATATGTAAGAAGGAAAGAAAATACAAGACTAGGATTTCAATAATTGGATTTTCCTCAGGACCTGCTGCTTCTGTCATGTCTCCAAGAAAGCAGCTCATGCTGTTGTGCACATATTTTATAATTACTGTCCATTCAACTTGTTAAGTTGTTCATAAAATTAACATCTGGAAGCAGTCCCTTGGCTGAATTTCACTCTCTTTTTCCTCCTGCTTGGTTTTTTGATAAACCCTCTCGAGCTGGTAGCAGGCTGCTGGTAGTGCTGAGCAGAAGATTGAAGACAATTATGCATTTATTTTGTGTAGTGCTTCAGAGAGAAGGCCAAAAATCAGTAATTCCCCTTCAGAGAGTCTGAGATCCCCATGGTGTGGCTCCACACTACAGCTCTGATTGCCATCAGCTCCTTTTGTGCTGGAGAAATCTTTGTGTTGCCTAAACACATGTATTTCTGAGGATGGATGTTGGGAGCCTGTGTTTCCTCCTCTGAAAATGCCTTCAAGGCAAATAAGAAGTGGAAAGCTCTGCCAGGGTAACCAAAGTAATCTGGAAAGTGGCTGAATTTCAGTCTCCCCGCTTGCTTATGCACAAAGCAAAACCCAGACCCTGAACCTGTAGCTCTGCTGCRTTTGTGAACACAAATTTAAATTGGAATTTGGAATTCTGTGTAGCTTTGTTGTTTTTTTGGGTTTTTTTGGGTTTTTTTTGTATGGAATGACATTTAAAAATGTTGYTGAGTGGCTGTGTCCCAACTGAGATTTGGGGTTTGAGTATTATTAATGATAATTATTCATGTAAGTTATTGAGATATCATGGAATTGTTAAGGTGGGAAAAGACCTCCAAGATCATCAAGTTCAACCTTGTCAACTAAACCACAGCAAGTGCCACYTCCATGTGTTTCTTGAAACCTTCCAGGTCTGGAAAATTCACCCCTTCCCTGCCCAGTCCACTTCTATATTGAAGTACAACAATTTTTATTTTTGGAGAAAAAAATGACAGCATTTGTAAAATCAAAGAATTTCAGGTCAGACTTTAAYCTTTTCACAATCCCTCAGATTCCTGCARGTGGGKTTCATATCACTTGGTGATGCAGGGTTCTGCTGGAGCAAGTCAAGATAGGTTGGTCCACATGGATGGAAATCCATTCATCCTAAATTTTATAATTGCCCASAGCAGCTGGGGCTGCCCCTGGATCCCTGGCAGTGCCCAAGGCCAGGCTGGACTCTGGGGCTTGGAGCAGCCTGGGACAGTGGAAGGTGGCATTTGGTGAGTTTAAGGTCCTTTCCAACCCAAACCATTCCATGATTCCATGTGGAGATGATGTAAGCAGAGATGGGGATGCAGTTGACTTGGAATCAGCTGGTGAAGCACAAAAGCTGTTTTTCCATGCTGGAGTGATTTTGGGAGCTCTCTGCAGTTCCCAAATGGCTGTGCTGGTCTCTGTGTATTCACCTGCAAACAGCAGCTGCAGTGCTTGGCTCAGCTCCATCTCCTTTCCCTTCCCATGCCAAAGGAGAATTTGCCAGCTCCTTAACTGGGCTATAACCCACACAAAAGACACGGGGGAAAAATGCAAAGTGTTAATAAAAAAATGGATTGGAATTGCAAAAAAAGCCARTTAATATTAGAGTGCTTTTAGTTTGCAGACTATTAGTGCTTWACTTCTGTGGTTTTGCATTAAATATTGCAGAAAATTTGCTTCCTATTCCTAGAATCCCAGAATGGTTTTGGGCGGGAGAGACCTTAAAGCCCATTCAGCCTCAGGGCAGGGACACCTTGCAACTGCCAGGCCTCCACAGTCAGCCTGGCCTTGGGCACTGCACAGGGATGCAGGGGCAGCCCAGCTGCTCTGGGACCCTGTGCCAGGGCCTGCGCCACCCTGCCAGGGAACAATTCCTAATTCCCAATATCCCATCCAGCTGCCCTCTGGCACTGGGAGCCATTCCCTGTGTCCTGGCAGTAGATCCTGTCCTGCTGTGTGTGTGGATGTGCCCTGAGGGGCAGAATCCCTTCCCTAGAATGGTCTTTGTCTTTGGAAAACCAGTTTCTTATCCTGGAGCATGGCCAGGGGGTGTGTGGCAGTCTCCAACAGTTCCTCTCAGCCCTGGCATTGCTCTGCCCAGCTCAGTCAGTGACCCAGACCTCCAAAACCTGKTGGGAAAGGGCAGGGGGAAACACCAACAGCACAGTGGTGACTCTGCTRAGCCACAATTTTGGGCAGCTAGTTAAGAATATTGATCAGTAATGTGCTGTTTTCATGTTCAGTGAGCTCTCTGTTAGTACAGCAGCTGTTTCAYTAACAAATGTCTGATAATTTTGGTTAGGACCCTCTAAAAATCTCTGGAGTTTAGCTAGCCCTGCAAGAAGCAGCTCTTTGGGTTCATGATCTCCCTCTTCCTGCCCCACCTCCAAAAAAACTGGGATAAATCCCTTTCTTTTCTTTCCTGCAGCTCTAAAACCTGAGATTTATCAACATAAATCCAAGGATTTATGAGGGGAAAAGCTACACCTGCAGCACAGCACTTGCTCTTCTCAGGYGTTTGTTCTGGGGTGGGGATGCTGTGCTGACATCCAGGAGGGGAGGCAGGTGGGATAATGGAGCAGAGAGGCAAGAGGAAGATGCCTTGAAGTCAGATTTTTATTCTCCCATCTCCAGGGGGACTCCTGGCTCCCTTTCTCAAGTTGAGYCTGTTGGATATCAAGTGGGATTACAGGATGGTCTGTGCAGGCTCCTCAGTGTCCCAAAGAACCTTCAYTATTCCACCTGGAATGCTGTTTGCAGTCTGTTGGGGACAGGCATTCAGTGCAGCTCAAGGGTTTGCAACCTCCTGCATTGCCACTGCTCTGAAATGGGATTTATMGCTCTGAAATGGGGATTACTGACCCACAGCATTGCAGCAGAGTTATGTGCTTCTCTTCTCTCAGCATTTCCCTCTCTGCCAGCATTCCCTGCTCCCCCTTTTCCAAGCTGGCTGCCAGCAGAGATGCTCCAGGGGTGGCTGTTGTGTGTGGCAAAATTTCCAACCTGGAATTTGAGCTGCTCCTGCAGAGGACACAGCACATTGGGAGCTGTTTGTTTGTGGAGTGTGCACATTTTTGTGCACACAAAAATCTCACTGCTCTGTTTTTGAAAGAACACCATTTTGGGCTGCTTTGGGGAAAATTATMGAGCTTTTCTTCCTGTTCAGAGTTCTCTACAACTCTACCTGTGCTCAGGTGGGGTTGGGCTCTTTCTCCAGGTAGCACTGACAGAACAGAGGACACAGGCTTAAGCTGCACCAAGGGAAATATAGATTGGATATCAGGAAAAAGTTTTTCACAGAAAGAGTGATAAAGAACTGGAATTGTCTGCCCAGGGAGGTGGTGGAGTCACCATCCCTGGGTGTGTTTAAAACCAGACTGGATGTGGCACTGAGTGCCAGGGTTTAGTTGAGGTGTTGGGGCTGGGTTGGACTCAATGATCTTGGAGGTCTCTGCCAACCCAACCCAGAGATTCTGTGAGTGTGGCAGCCTGCTTTCCTTTTGATCCAGAAGGAAAAATATGTCCTGAAGCTTTTAGAGGAGCAGAGGGAGGCTGTTAGAACTCAAGAGCACACAGRGTGTAAATCAACCAGRGTGGGTTGCCTTGTGGATTGGATTWATTGATTCTGACTGGTTTTGACTGGTTTTTTCCCCCCTTGCACTGCAGGAGCTCCATCACCACTGTTTACATCGAGGTGCTGCCTCCCAACAACCAGAGCCCCCCACGCTTCCCACAGCTGATGTACAGCCTGGAAGTCAGCGAGGCCATGAGGGTCGGCGCTGTTCTCTTGAACCTGCAGGTACACAGAGGGGCTTCCCTGGATGAGGGGCCATGTACAAATCACAGACTCCAGGTAATGGGGGGCTTCCCTGGCTGAGGGGCTCTGTGCAAATCACAAACTGCAGGTACATGGGGGGCTTCCCTGGCTGAGGGGCCATGTACAAATCACCAACTCCAGGTACACGGGGGGCTTCCCTGGCTGAGGGGCTCTGTACAAATCACAAACTCCAGGTAATGGGGGGCTTCCCTGGCTGAGGGGCTCTGTACAAATCACCAACTCCAGGTAATGGGGGGCTTCCCTGGCTGAGGGGGCATGTACAAATCACCAACTCCAGGTACACAGGGGGCTTCCCTGGCTGAGGGGCTCTGTACAAATCACCAACTCCAGGTACACGGGGGGGCTTCCCTGGCTGAGGGGCTCTGTACAAATCACAAACTCCAGGTACACAGGGGGACTTCCCTGGCTGAGGGGCTCTGTACAAATCACAAACAGGACAGGACTGCTGGGAACGTGCCTTGAGCTGTTTGATTTTCCAGCATCACTCTCATTCCATGGTTATGACAATGGGAAGATGCCATCAACTCACATCCCAGGCAGCAGACCAAGAACTTAATGTTACAACTCACTTTATAAGTTGTTTGACCAATCACACAAAGCAAAAGCACATTGACAGTAGTTCTATCCAAGCACTATAAGCACAGGTACCTTTGGTTAAACAATGCTTGCTTATTTAAAATACAATACCTGTGTGTAAGCCTTAAAACACAATGCACAGAGCTCCAGTATTAAGCTTAGAACTTCCTAATATCTTGCTAGATAAACTTGCTGTAGCTTAGGGAGTTATTCTAGACAAGTGTTAATACACAGACCATTGTTCTATTTGTCCTTGCTTTTCTATTTTTTACATAATTTTCTGCTGACCTATCTCATGGCTGCTGCTTAGCTCTAATCACAGTTCTGCTGTCTCTGAGGCTGCCCTTTGCAGCTTTCCCAAAACCCTCTGATTTTAAGGATTCCCACATCCTGGCACTCCCTGAGGTTGCTGAAGCCCTCTCCACCCTCCTGCCCTCTGTGTCCATGCCTTGCACAAGCCAGTCCTTGCATCCAGGYGGAAAAAGGGGCACTTCAAAAGGATTGAAAATTGTTTCATTTTGATCAGCAGCCCCTTTGTCYTGGACTATAGAGAAAAAGGGCTCACTTGGCTGTTTCTGTTACTTCTTTGTTTGCTTTAAATATTGTAAAAGATGCTGTAGGCTGCAAATGGCACTGCCTAGAGAAYCTGTGGCTGCCCCTACATCCCTGGGAMTGTCKAAGACCAGGRTGGATGGGGCTTGGAGCAGCCTGYGATAGTGGAAGGTGTCCCTACCCATGGCAGGYGGTGGAACAAGTTGATCTTCCAAGTCCCRTCSAATCCAAACCATTCTGGGATTCTGTGATAATTATATTAGAAAAAATTCTGAGCGGCTGGGAACTTGAAAGGACTGTGATTTATTGTGTTGAATCTCTCTCTGTATTTGCCAGCAYATCAGAGGAGCTTCAGCACCTCATTCATGGGGAATTTTAGTAAGATTTGGGGCAATTTGCTTTCCTTAGCCTGTCGTTTTTGAAAAATGCCTGAAGATATTTCTACCCCTTGGTGTGTGTAACAACAGGCTGAGAGGGAGCAGAGATCCCAGTGCTGCAGGGCCAAGAATTACTGGGGCCTTGTGCCCTGGGATCAGGCAACAGCTTCTGGCCAGGTCCAGGAGCAGGAGCATCCCTCATCCTCATGCAGCAGGACCAGACCTCCCCTTGCTGCAGTAATAATTAAAAAATCAGTTCTCTCCTGACTTATTTACTGTTCCTTATCTACTGCATTGTYTTCTGTCTCAAAACCAGCTGTGCAAAATAGGGAAATAAATGGAAACTCTTTATTGAGGTTTTTTTTTTTTTTTTTTGAGGGATCAGGGACTTGCTTAATGCTGTGTTTAGCAGTAGTGAAATAAAGGAGCTCTAATTAACTCACTGAAGCAGGTGGATGGGAAAACTCCTGCTAAAATGGTTTCCTGCTGAAAGGCTGGGATTATTCTGGCTGGTTAAGCTCAGACAGTCACCTGTGCTGAGGGAGGATGACTAATTTAGCTCAGTGCTGCCAATTAACTCCTGGCACATCTGTGGTGCCTGCAGGGAGGGAGGAGTGGAAGGGCCAGGCTGTTCAGGAGCTTTCTCCTCCCCGGTGAGAGACACTTGGGGTTGGAAGCCCCAGAGAGGAACAGGAGCCAGGAACTTGCTGAGAAACAGAAACATTTGTGTTTCCTTGACAGGTGCTGGAATCTGTGGCCTGAGGGATCTTTGGAGGCAGAAAAAACCTCTTGGCAGGTTTTAGTATTGAAGGATTTGATGGGATCTAAATGTGGTTGGAAAGTGAAGCTCCAATGGAATAATCTGCTTTAATGTTTCACTAAACCCCAAGCAGCCCGTTCTGGTCTGGCCCTGCTCAGGGACCTCCAGGGCTGTGTCCAGTTCTGGGTCCCCAATCCAGGAAGGACATGGAGGGGCTGGAGCGTGTCCAGGGCAGGGAACGGAGCTGGGAAGGGGCTGGAGCCCCAGGAGGGGCTGAGGGAGCTGGCAAGGGGCTCAGCCTGGAGCAAAGGAGGCTCAGGGGGCCCTTGTGGCTCTGCACAACTCCCTGCCAGGAGGGGACAGCCAGGGGGGGTCGGGCTGTGCTGCCAGGGAACAGGGACAGGACAAGGGGAAAGGGCCTCAAGCTGGGCCAGGGCAGGCTCAGCTTGGCCAGCAGCAGGAATTGCTGCATGCAAAGGCTGCTCAGGCCTTGGCAGGGGCTGCCCAGGCAGCTTTGCAGTGCCCAGCCRTGCAGGTGTCCCAGGAAGGGCTGGAGGTGGCACTCAGTGCTCTGGGCTGGGGACAAGGTGGGCACTGGGCACAGCTGGGACTCCATGGGCTGGCAGGGATTTTCCAGCCTRAGGYATCCTGCATTTTATGAAAAATACTTGATTATTAAATCCCAAATATGCTTGGCTTTAGCTTTGGTGGTTAGCCCAGGACTGTATCTCTTGTAGGTCTGGTAGTCCTCAACCTGAAATGTGGAAGATGGAGAGGGACTTTTTACAAGGGATGGAGTGCCAGGACACAGGGAACGCCTCCCAGTGCCAGAGGGCAGGGCTGGATGGGATATTGGYAATTAGGAATTGTTCCCTGGCAGGGTGGGCAGGCCCTGGCACAGGGTGCCCAGAGCAGCTGGGGCTGCCCCTGGATCCCTGGCAGTGCCCAAGGCCAGGCTGGAGCAGCCTGGGACAGTGGAAGGTGTCCCTGCCATGGCAGGGGTGGCACTGGATGGGCTTGAAGGATCTCTCCCATCACAATTCCTAGCCCAGCTCCCTTGTCCTGCATTAAAACCTCCATCTGTGTTAAAGGACTTCTCCTGTGGGCAGCATATTTCTGTTTTCATCTTCCATTATTCCCTCCTGTGCAAAATCCACCAGGATATTTTAAACATTCATTAACTGAATATTTAAACTTCTGAAACCCTGTGCTGCCTTTTCCAGACAGCACAAATTTCCCTGTTAGGCACCTTGGTTTGGGTTTTATTGCCTGTGTTCCATCAATGYTATGGTATATCACCAGGCCTCAAATATTGAACAAGTGTTTTCATGTGTAAATTTTCACACTGATGTTTTTTTTTCCTGTGTCTTATCAATCCAATTAGTGTTTGGGCTGGTYCAGGTTTAGAAATAATGCTTTTATGGCTCTCTCTTAGTAATAATTTTGTAGTTCTTCATACAGCAGGAGGCTTACAAAATCCTGTAGAGAGCCAGCAAAACTTTTCAAGTATTCCCACATTATCAAATCTGAAGGTCTGCAAAACATTAGGGRGAGTAACAATGCAAATGTAGCTGCTTTAAATTTGCCCTTTAGACTTTGGAAAAATAAAATTCACTTTTTTCTTGTCCATTAAAATTTCTTATGCTGATGATGGAGGYCTTTATTTCTTTCTTATCCCCTTATTTATTTTCTAATGCACCTGGCTGGTCTTGACTGGTGTTTTAATTAACAACATTTGAGATTAATGCAATATTAAATGATCTCCACTGCATTAATTTGTAAATAAACCTCAGAGTTTATTGCATGCCTGGGAGGCGTTTATGGTTTCATGTTCTGCCAGCCATTATTAATTAAAATATGCAAATGCTGTCATTTTTCTGGGAGCCTGCGGAACAAATAGGGCTGTTAGCAGGGTCCAGTTGTGTGCTGAACAAGGAGCTAACATGGAATTGTTGTGTCCAATTTATGGAATCACTCTATGCCATTGATCTGGAAAAAATTAGGAATAGGTTGCTCTTCTCCCTTGCCTTGGGTGTTTTTCTTCTGTACACAAGAACTTTTTGTTCTTTGCTTTTAAAGAAAGCAGGAGTTTTTAAAAGCAATGATTAAAAGCAGGAGTCTTTAAAAGCAACTTTTCCCTTTTTTTAAAAAATTATTTTCTGTGGGAATAGAGAGAAAATGAAATCAATGACAGCCAGTCTGATTTTCTGGCTTTGTGAGGGCCCCTGACCTGCTGTGAGAGAATGCAGACCATAATGATACCCCTGAGACAACTCAGTGTGAAGGGAGGGCAGGATGCCCTGCAGGGYAGGTAAAAGGAGGACAAAGGGCTGAAGACAGGAGCAGCCGTGGGATTCTGGTGGTTCAGGACCAAGGACAGTCCTCGGAGATGCCAGCTCCTCGCATGGTCTGCCTCCAGTGCTTGCAGCGTTTTGTGCTCTTGGCTCAGCTCCTGATTGTTCATATCCTCAGGCCAAGGAGATCCAAATTCCACCCACTCCTCCTGTCACTCGGTGCCACCCATGGAATTCATGAACAATTTTCCCAGTCTGTCATCGATGCTGTGGATGGGAATAWTGATCAGTGCTGGGAGAGCTSTACACATCCATGCAGAYCTGAGMCAGTYCTAGCACCACTACTGCCTGGCCTTCATTTTGATGATGGTTTAATTCTTGRTTAATCCCACCCTCCACTTGGAGACTGTATTTGGAARTSCTRTGGGAWAATATCCCAACAACCAGTAGGAAAAGCCTCCACCATGGCTCAGCTACTTTAATGAGCCTGTTTCTGCCCTGTTGAGGAGGCTTGTCCTGTTGGCAAATCAAATTAAATTGCTTCAGCATCCTTTTGTGCTGGAGAAATTCAGTTCTGTGTCATCCCTCTGCATATTGGCATTGCAGGGAACTTACAAATAATTTGGATATTGCAGGCTTCTGGGAATTGCACTCCACCTGCCTGATGTGTGATTTCCTGACTCATTCCTCCATGAAATGCTTGGGTTTGCCCTTGAGCATTTTTGTTCTCTGGGAATGCCCAAAAAAAAAAAAATCTTGGATGGCTTTGAGATTGCACCAGCCCTTGTATACACCAGGATGGACTTCAGTAGGCTTGAATTCCTGCAGCTGACTCAAAGATGCTCTGTTTATAAGCATCTTCTCTGCCTGACTCTTGCCCAGCTCTCAGCTGAAGTTTTGCCCCAGTTAATTTGGTTTGGAGCTGGAACAGGGGCAGTTTTACCTCTCTGATCTTCTCAACATCATCCCTCCTGCTTTTCAAACCACTCCTCAGGTTCCTTCTGTAACTTAAACATTTTTTTGTTATCCTTTGTGTTCTCTTCTGTTTCTATTCCAGTTTTGCCTMGACTTCTTCTGGCTGTGTCCCCATCCAGTTTTTCTTGCTCTTTCTTTGTGCTGATCCTTTCTATCTGACTAAGCCCCTGGTTTTTATTTCGCTAAGCCAAGTTGTTTTCTTATTGCATTCCCTGCTCTGCCTGRACATTTAAGTGGTTTGTGCTTCTGTTCTTAATTTTGGGGGGTGTTTGAGTTGAGTTTTTTGTTATTTTTCTTGGGTTTTTATCTCAAAAACTGCTGTTTAGGMGGTCAGCTCAAAGCTTTGCAGCCTTTGATTGTGGCCCACAGAAATACCTTGACAGGAACAAGGGGGGAGTTGGCCTCCTCTCTTCTAGACCAGAGGAAATGGCCTCAGGTGCACCAGGAGAGATATCAGAAATAGTTCATTCAACTGTTGAAAGATTTTTTTTTTTTTCACCTAATAGGTGGGATATACTAATTTTGGTGCTGTTAATGTCTGTTCTTAAAGGCCTTACCCTGATCTTCAAGACCCAAAAAACAAATTATTGGGGAGGGTGAGTAATGCAGTTGGAACTCACTGGAGRATCAGCCAAAGATTGGGATTCTAATAAAATAATAACAGAAAAAGGGATCTTGATAGGAAATGGAAATGAAGAATGGGAAGAAAGGAAACTGAAAGTTCAGTCTAATCAGTGTGGAGCTGCAGAAAAATAMAAGTAAATTATTAAAGCCTGAATTTCATACTCATGCTGCTGGGTGTAGCTGTAATTTGATAATTAGATAATTACTAATAATTAATAGCAATTATTATCCTGCATTCAGGATATTGTCATTTCTGTGCAGCATAGGAATTCTGATGTGCTCCAGCTTTYTCTTGAGTAGCCCATCAATAACCAGAGTTGCTTTAGAAACAGGGATTGGTGTCATCTCTGTGGGAAACTTTTCTAAAACTTAATTCCCCGGTTTCTGCATAGAAGGGAGGAGAAGAAACCTTTGCCACTGACTGAATTTTATCCTCTTTTTTCCTTCCCTAAAGGCTTTTGATAGAGAGGGCGACCCCATCAAATACCTCATTCAGAATGGAGATCCTCAGCAAGTTTTTAATCTCTCCCAGAGGTAAGTGGGAAACCCTTGGAAAACAGACTTGGAACTTGTCAGCCCAGGGAATGAGGAGCTSAGAGAAAAGGGTTGTGCTCAGACACCTTCAGCTGCTCCTTCCAGGGGCTGTCAGCCATTAATGAGAGCTCTGTGAGCCAAAATCCACTCTGGGCTTTGTCACTGGCCACTGTTTATTTATTTTAAACACTTTGGGTAAGAGAAACTCACTGAGGTGGAAAGATTCCATTTAAAAGAGTGGCCAGGGATTAATTAAAACCCTTTTACCTGTCAGCTCCTGACTAATGGCAGGGACAATTTTTGCTTTAATTTCCTGACTTGTTATGGTTTAGCCTGTAGTGAAAAGCCTTTTGAGCATTGTTTAAGAACTGTATTTTCCTTAAATTGAATTCCAACTTAAATAGAGTGAGAAAGAGAGGGTTTATTATGAAGTGTAAGAACCAGATCGGTCTGTGCCTGGCCCACCACGCTCTATTTTACCTATTATTAGCTATTAATTATTATTTGCAATCCAAAGTACCCTTTTCCTTGCAGGAGGAAGGGAGGGTGGTGAGCCAACTTCCCACAATGAATTATGGGACAGAAGTAACCTGAGGCTTATTAATTCCTGGTTCAAAATAATTCTAATTTGGTGTGAGGGAAAGATTGTGAACCTAAATACCCGAACCTCCTGAGACAGGCTGATGTTTTGATCCAGGATTATTCCTGTATCCAAGTGGAAAGCATTAGGAATTGGCTCACGGCTTTTCTTGGCCTTCACCCACAGAAAGCCTAAAAGCTCCTACAAAGAGGAGCCTTGGTGTCAGCAAGGTGGTGGAGCTCATGTGCTCACAGACCTCTCCCAGGTGCCCTGCTAACGTGTCCTGGTGTTGTTTCATTGCCAGCTCTGGCCTGCTGGCCTTGGCAAAGCCCCTGGACAGAGAGAGCACTGACCGCTACATCCTCATCGTCACGGCCTCGGACGGCAGACCCGACGGGGTGAGTGTCCTGGTGGGGCCTTGGGAAGGCTGACCTAGAGCAGAATTAAAGAATAAAGAAGGGATTTACCAAAAGGCCTCCATGGATCCACCTTGGGCAGCACAAGAGCCCAGCCAGGGCTGCACCCAAGCTGAACCAAAATGGGCACAAAATGGACACCCAGGCACAGGGTCTGTCAGTTTTATAAGTTCTGCTCCATTTGCATATTGGAGTTAATTGTCCAGTTACAGCTTTAGGTTATGCAGTCCCATCCTGCTTGTTTTTCTCTCTCCAGCCCACGTTGTTTGTGCTCTTGGGCCTGAGATTTGGATCATTTGTCCTTGGTCCCCAGCTAGAGAAGGAATTGTTTTGTCTCCCTYCTCTGTGCACAGAGCTCACCATCCCTTATATGAAGCCCAGACCCACACACTAAAACAGCACAGAATCTGAAAAATACAAAACTTAAACCTGAGGCATCAGAGTGTGAAGGGGCTGGACAGCACTGGCCACCTCCARGTGGTCTGATTGTGTGTTTTCCATGGATCTTGACCAAACCTATCTGAAATCTGGGAGTTTTCCTTTGGTTGGTGTGGGTGAAGCCTGTCTGTCCCTGCCTTTGATCATGGACAAAGGGATTTTGCTGCTGCTTTGTGTTATTCTTTAACAGCCAAGGGTTTGTTTATTCACAGATGTTCATCTTTTGTTTCTTCTCTGTGCTATTTGATACCTGCTCCTCTTCTTCCCTTCTCCCAGATGTGGAAGTTTTATTYGTGATTTGTACTTTATCCAGCCCTTTTCCACAACTGACTGTCCAGCTCTCCAGAAAAATCTGGAAAAATCCCATTTCTCTTTCAAAAATAACAATTTTTTTGTCACGAGCTATCTGCAGGTCTTCTATGTTTGCACTGATCTGTGACCCCACAACCAACTCCACCAACTGCTGCTRACACTTGTGTTTAATATAACAAAATGGTGATTTTTCAATTTTCATATTATAAAATGGTGGACTATTTAAGGATATGTGTTTATTGATCAGGCAGAGGCAGTGGAATTATTTTTCCTGAAAGTTTGSAGCTGGATTGTGCTGCTGGGAATGCAGCAGTTCTGCCATGGAATAATAGCACAGGTGGGGGAGAAATCTCTGTACATCTAGCCTTGTGTATAAGGGCAGATCTAAATAATGTCAATAATAATTAATAAATAACAAGAATGGGCTGGGCTGTTCTAGAAGGATTTGAGATTGAAACAGAGCTATCTCTGACACATTGCTATAGAGTGATCATGAAAATTCTGAGATTTGGACCTGTGCTCATTGTGGCAGAAGAAAATCTCATTTGTTTTTTTCTATCTCATGCTCTTTTTATATTCTTCTTCACCTTACAATCTTAGCCTTCCTACRCAGGATTTACTCAGAATTTCCACARACACCCAAAAATATCAAGGAAGCCTTTATACAATTTAGTGGCAACATGGAGTAATTATAACAGTCTCCACCTTTTCCATGAAAAATCTGGTTACAGTTTTTGTGGGTTTGTTCTTCATGAACTGCTCTCACAGCTGTGAGTTTGGTGGTTTTGATCTCGAACTCTCAGCTGGGAAATCTGAAGATGTAAATTAAAGACTTGCAAGTTGGTTCAGGCTGTGTTACACTCCTGAAATACTCTCTGGGGTGTAAAAAAAAGAGGACTGAAAAGCTCATTCCTTTMCCTTTCATCTAGAGAGAGATTCATTCGCTTTGCCCCGGGATTAAGTGGCCAGCAGATTAATTCTAACATTCTGAAGGTGATAGTTGGGGTTTTGAAAGGAAATCCTGTTAATCATGGCACAGTGCTTAGCAGAAAATAGTTGTATGTGAGCTGAGATATGGTGTTTGAAGCTCAGCTCTGGAAAAAACACCCAAAATACACCATGGAGAGCTCCTTTAGAGCTGTCCCTGGACTGTGCTGTTGGACACCTCTTGAAGTTCTTGTRACTGGTTGTAACAACAAAATCCACTTTAAGAACTCCATCCCCTGATATCTCATCTCCTCTCTTCCCTCAATCCCATTGGCAGGGGATGCCCAGGGAGCTTTGCAATCCCCATCCCTGGAGGTGTCCAAGGAAGGGCTGGACGTGGCACTCAGTGCTCTGGCATGAGGATCAGTCACAGATCAGATTTGATAATCTTGGAGATCTTTTCCAGCCTTGTTGATTCCATGGCTCTGTGATATCATGCCAGATGTTTTGCCCTGGAATTTTGCAGCTGCAGGTGTGTGTGCATTGCTCTCAGGGTGAAACGTGGGCACACTCTGGAGCTTGAGCATTTTCCCTCTGCCTGGTTTGAGGTTTTTGTCACTGTCCCTTCCCTGCCTGTAGCTGCTTTCTGCAGTTCATATTTTCTGTCAGTGTTGGGACACCTTTCTTCTTAGGATTGTCCATCAATAGGACTCAGTTGACCAAAGCTCCTGGTGCCAGCAGCTGGAAAGGGTTAAGAGCTGGGCTTGCCAGGACTACAAAAAAGGCTGGATAAGCTCCTTGGCTTTCATTGTACAAACAAATGGATGAAACAAGGCAGCTCAACCAAGCCATTAAATCTCCAGGCCTTTTCCATGCCAGGAAACAGTGGGTGTGACTGATTTGCCAGGCTTCCTTGTGTCTTTACAATTCCCTCGATTTGCAGCTCTTCTGGATGTGCTCCTGCTGTTTGACAGGCTTCTCCTGGAGGAGGGTCAGGACTCACTCAAAGCTCCTGGTTGGTACTGTGCCAAAACCTTCTGAGGACACAAATCCTTAGTCCAAGTGGTGCCATTTCATGGAGCAATTTTGCTTTTAAACTAGATTTTAGCAGGAAGCAACAGTGTCTTTCTAGGAAAAACAAAATATTTCTACAATTACAAAACCACTGCTCCCCAAGCTCATTCACCTGCTGCTTGTCWTCCAGCTCTGCTTTTTGTGAATAGTTCCATTAGTGCCCACAGAAAACTGGTGATGTCKCCAGCTGCCTTGTTGCAGTTTGCCTAAAATCCCCAAAATTAATTCCCCAGGCAGGTACAATGTCATTTAAATCTCATTAACATATTTTAGCTGGTAACATATCCAACCTGATCCCTTTCCATCCAACATGAAACCAGCTATTAGAGTCAAACCTACTTAAAGTCAGCTTTTGGATTTTATTTCCTGTATTTGCTTGGGGTTTTTTAAATTCGAAAGGCATTCAGAGGAAAAATACTTCACTGGTGTGGGGATTTTTTGTTGTTATTGTTGTGGGTTTTGGGGTTTTTTTTCAATGAGATGTGGTGGCTTGACCCTGCTCTACCCCTGCCCTCCTCAGCTGGACAGGGAAGAAAAATATAAACAAAGACTTGGGAGTCTTATAACCCCTCACTATCAGAACCTTGCCACACAAACCCAGTSCAGCAGAATTTTCCTCCACAGTTGCACCATGGATAATTGGCATTTGTACAATTTTGCAGCTTAGTTTTGTGAACAACAGTCATAGGATCCCTAGATAAATTCCAGTTGCAGAGGGTCTAAGAAGCTGATGTTTCTCAGGCACTGACAATTTAAATGTGGTTATTTAATCCATATCTTTCAGGCATAAAGATGCTCAAAAAAAGCCCTCAGAGAGTGGGGGAAAGAGAACATTTGTATTGGTCTTTCATACTCACCTGAGTAAGTTCAGAGTTTGTAGCTTCACCCAGCGATACTGGTTCAGAGATTTCTCAGAAATTGAGGCCAGCACTCCAGAATTTCAATATCCACAGTATTTCCCAGACAAATTCTGTGTGAACAAAAATTTTTAGCCATTATGACATGAAAGCAAAGGGTCAAAACTTCTGCTCGCGAGTTTTTAAATAAGTGTATAAAATCTTGGAAAACCTCAGCTGGGAAAGGTTGCTATGCTTGGAAATTGTTGATGCTTTCAGGAAGAAATTTAT
This sequence comes from Sporophila hypoxantha, assembly GCA_002167245.1. Taxonomy (NCBI): domain Eukaryota; kingdom Metazoa; phylum Chordata; class Aves; order Passeriformes; family Thraupidae; genus Sporophila; species Sporophila hypoxantha. The sequence goes on from NDFG01000185.1 coordinate 346,739, forward strand.
CCCAGACTGCTCTGGAAACTTTCTGTCTCAACATGATGACTCTCTTGTTCTCAGAAAACCTGGGATGTTTTACTCCACGGAGCTAAGCAAGGCTCAGYCATCCCCAGCTCTGACAGGATCTTCCTTGGCCCAGGGAGACACATTAAAATGGATTTTTCTTCCCATTCTGGTATCTCCAGGAGTTTGGAGGACAGCAGGACACCTCCRACATGAGCCTGTGGGTCCAGCAGCCCCAGCCTCACACTTGTGGGGAGCAGTGTTTCCTCTGGATGTGCCTTTGCCATAGTAATGAATGTCACAGAATCCTTTAAGTTGGAAAAGACCTCTGAGGTCATCAAACCCAACCAGCTCCACCACTACCATGTCCTCAAGTGCCACATCCACACGTGTCTTGAACACTTCCAGGGATGAGGACTCRACCACTTCCTCAGAAGKTGTTCCAGTATTTCACAATGCTTTCAGTCAAGATATTTTCTTTCATATCCAAGCTAAACATCCCCTGGCACAACTCCAGGTCATTTCCTCTCATACTGGAGAAGACATCTCGCTCTTTCCAGTTCCTGGATTCTTCATCTTGAACCTCCTTCCTCCACAGCTTCCACCAGGGCAGGCCAATGCTCTGTGCCTGCCCTAAAATCCACTGGAATTTAGGATAGGATACAAGGTGGTATTGGCTCTCTGTGGCATTTTTGTTCCCTGATATTCCTTAGAGAAACCCCCATCATCATCAATGAAGTCTGTTGAGCTCATTTTTGCATTTGCAAAGTCTGTGGTCCCACACGCCTGAATTTTTGGGGCTTTTTAAGGTTTTTGGATTTTTTTCTTGCTTGTTTTGCTGTGTCATTACTATTTAAGGTTTTTGGATTTTTTTCTCGCTCGTTTTTCTGTGTCATTACCAAAAGACCTAAGAGAGGTTTGACAAGACTGCTGTGGCACAGAGGAATTGAGTTTTCTTTTTTRTAAGCCCCAAGGCTGATTTAACTGATTCATGTGGTGMGGTGGCAGTCATGGTGACACCATTTGACTTTGGGGGACTGCTAATTCCATCAAAATTAATCCAGAGCCCCTTATGCCCTCACCCAGCACCTTGGCTTTCTGTGGAATGGGGTGACCTGGCTGCCACCTTTCCATTACTCTTCCCTGGAAGGCTCCTGATTGTTTAAAATGCTCAGCTGTGCTTCCCAAATTATTGTTGTTCTGAGCTATGACCTGGAGCATTAACAGGCTTGTGGGTTTTCCCTGGAAAACACGACCTGTCACCATTAACAGTCTGACASAACAAACAATTAAGGTTGCAATAATTTAGCAGGCAGGAAAATGCTTTTATTTCCAAGATTTAGTTGTGGATGGGGCAAAGTGGAATGTGGAGGAAAAACCACATTCCAAGCTCAATTTGTGTTCACAAATTGGGGTGTGTTTGGATGCAATTCCAAGGCAAGAATTCCTMTCTTCACCTTTCAGAGGGAGAAGTTTGAAATAAATACACATGGCTTTTGTCAGAAAAAAGAAAAAGCTATCTGTTTGTCAAGAATGTTCCTTAAATGTTCATGATTTTCTCTTCCTTTCTGCATGAAGTGTTCATATTTTCTGTTCTCTTTTGTGATGTATGAGGTTTTCATTTTGGGAGCTTTTCCTTTGGGCTTTAGTTTGGAGTTTTGACAGTTTTTCTCTTTGTCTCGTCTGCAGGCTTATTGGGATTTTTTCTCATTAGTGTAATTATTGACAAGCTACAGAATTACACTTCCCTTCCCCTCAGGGTCTTCTCTCCAAAATTTCTTTGCAGTCCAGCTGGCAATTTCCTCTTTATAGCTTGCAGAGGGTTGGGAGATACTTCTTTTAAACTTCTCATGGAAGGAAAGAAGGTTTGAAAATGGAATCACAGAATTCCCCACTCAAATATGGTTTTCTTGAGATGAATATCAATAAATCCTGATATGGAGATCAACAGAATTATTTACCATTTCTTTTTTGATCAAAAGAGGGCTTTGCCTCCAATTGCATTATTTGCAAACTGCTGATCTCTGAACATGACAGGTATGTCTAAGAGTTTGTCCAAATTAATAAACTTGCTCAACATCAGAGCCAAGAATGTTTCCTCTCCAAGGCATAGAATGCTCTCATCAATTCCCAYCTTCAATTTAAATGACAGGGTACAAATAAAATAAAAACAAAGTGGAATTTRCTTCAGATTTATCATCCATAACATTTATCAGGGCCTGGCATCCTAAGGACTTGTGCAGGCAATGCAAATTTTACAATTATTGCTTAGGGAAGAATTATCTATGTAAGAAATATTTGAGGGCCCCTAAGAAAGATATAAACTGCTGCTCTGGATCTTTTATTTATGTTCATTATAAAAGAGAAGTTAGCAGGGTTTCTCCAGTAATGAATAGGAAATGCCTGATAMGAGGCTGAGATGGCTTTTTCCCTGGTTAAATTTCCAGGAATAGCTTTAGGATTCCTTCCCAAACTGTGCTTGATGATTCTGTTGTAGAAAAATCTCATTTTTAACCAGGCAAAGCAGTTTTCAAACTTTCCTGTGCTGGATTTGCATGAAGAMTATCCCTGGAAAACCAGCTGTGAATTAGGTATATCTCATTATTTTAGGGAACCAATTCTTTAAAGATTTTTAGAGGTATTTAAATATTTGTGAAGACTTTTTTATGTTGTTTCTGTGCCTCTTTTAGCATCCTCTACAAACCTRGGCAACTTTTCATAATTGTTTAGGAAATTTGTGAATTCACTTTACAGGAAAGGAGGAGAGAGACTCTGTACAAGGGACAGGACACAGGGAATGGSTTCCCAGTGCCAGAGGGCAGGGKTGGATGGGATATTGGGAATTAGGAATTGTTCCCTGGCAGGGTGGGCAGGCCCTGGCACAGGGTGCCCAGAGCAGCTGGGGCTGCCCCTGGATCCCTGGCAGTGCCCAAGGCCAGGCTGGACATTTGGATCACCCTGGGATAATGGAAGATGTCCCTGCCCATGGCAGGGGTGGCACTGGATGGGCTTTAAGGTCACATAAAAATCATGGAATCACAGTTTGTGTTGGAAAGGACTTTAAAMTCCATCCATTCCCACCCCTGCCACGGGCAGGGACACCTTCCACTATCCCAGGTTGCTCCCAATGTCCTACCTGGCCTTGGATCCAGGGGCAGCCACAGCTGCTCTGGGCACCCTGTGCCAGGATCTCCACATTTTTCCATATGTTCTAATCCAGTGTCAGGCTGAAAAGAGGCTCTGGTTTATCCCTGAACACGGGCAGTGATTATTTAGTCAGTGGGATTTTAGTGTCAGGTGACTTTTCAGTGATTCCCAGCAGGGTTGATGAAGTTGTTCCCAATCCTGCTCCATGCTGCAGTTCTGGAGGAGCCCCTGTAATTCATTCTGGTTGTCAAATAAGGGCTTTTTTTCAGAGCAGCACATCAATCTGAGGTTGGAGCTTCAACAAATCTTTGGAGCCATCTAATGGGGATGTGAAAACGTTGGTTTTGGTCAATAATCTTTGYTCACAGCACTTTCTGATGTTAATGAGAGAAGTGCTGCCCTCAAAGACACACAGGTGAGTCCTACTTGGTGCTAAAGGTGGGCATTGCTGAGACAGCAGTGAGATAACAAATGTTTCCTGTATTCAGGTGAAATAGGCAGATTTGGAAGTATTTTTCTCAGTTTCAGAGTCTGTTACTGATTTTAAGGAAGAGAGCCCAGGGGGTTGCTGCTAACCCAGAGTCTGCTTTGAATGCTCCTTGTGATTTCACCCACTGTTGGTCATTTGCTAAATTGTAATTCATAAAAAAAGGAAGATTATTTGAAATATTGGTCTTATTACAGTGATTTCTGAATTCACTCACATCTGATAATTTTCTAAGCTATGACTCATATAAAAACAGGGATTACTTGAAATGTTGGTCTTCTTACAGAATCTTATTTTAACAAACACAAGTTTAGGGAGAGGAGCATTTGATAAAATTTCCCAAACAAATTCTACTATTTGGTATCTCATTAGGTGGTTTTTTCCCCTTGCAAAATATTATTTCTTTACAAAAATCTTGCCTTTTAAATTCAGAAGTCAAAATTTAAATATGACAAGTGGAAGACTGACCTGCATGTGTTGGCTGACAGGGAGCGTTCTTAAGATGAGTAAAGAATGGCCAGGAATGTGAAAAATACTGAAAATCCTTAGCAAGAGTTGGGAAAAAAAAATCCCAAACATTTCTTTTCCTTCTTCCCTTTCTCCTTCTAAAATCCTCTCAAAGAGACAAAATGCTGCAGATGATCAACCACAGCCCGTGAAAATTATSTGGAATGAAAAGAAATCTTTTCCAAATGGGAATTCCTGCCTTAAGCCATTGTTATTTAACACCATGTTGCCTCAGTTTATTAAATGTGAGGGTGTTTATTTCCCTGAATTTCATGGAACTGAGTTACCTTTGGAAAAGCTGATTTACATTCAGTGTGCATCACAGCAGAGCAAACGTTCTGGAGTGGCTTTTGCCTGGACAAGAAGGCAGAAAGTTCATTTTCCTTTTAGAAATGGGATGTGGGAATGGCAGTTTCAGGAACAATTAGCAAATAACTGGGGCTCAGTAAACAGAAGGTGCCAGCCTGGGAGCACCTTGTGCTGGCTTGGTTCAAAATCCACTGGATTTTTGGATTTTTTAAGTGGTGAGGAGTTATTTTATGCAGATGTTGGGAGRTCATGGGATGCTGAAAGCACACCAGCTGGATCTGGAGCTGGGAAGAACTGATTCCAACACCAGTAGAGCACCAGAAGATGCAGGTCTCCCTTCAGACTTTTTGCTTGGGGTTTTCTTTGGTTTTGTATTTTTTTTGTTTCTCTATTTTGCTGTTTTGGGGTTTTTGTTGAGGGAAGATGGCTGCAAGTTTCCCTATGAAGCCTGTGAGGTGCCACTTTCAAACAGGTTTGTTCTTCCTAAAGCAAAGGCATTTCTTCTGGGGTCACATTCCAGAGTGGAGTTCCTGTGAGTGTCCTGTCATAAACATTTCATGGAATCATGGATTTTATATGGTTGGAAACGACCTCAAAGGTCATCAAGTCCAACCCGTGACCAGGCACCACCTTGTAACTAAACCACAAATGCAAAGTGCCACATCCTCTCACTTTTTAAGCACTTCCAGACTTCAGAACACACAAGATTAAAGCTTTAAGTTGGATGAATTGATTTAAAATTCAATCTATTAAACACAGTAATTTATTAAATACAATAACGTGGGTGTTTGATCTGTAGTTCTCAGTCTATGGGAGCAGAGGAAAGGGGTGTGACTCAAGCCAACACCTCTCCACATTTTGGATGGGGAGAGAAAATTTCCACAGACATATTTTGTTGACYTTTTATATTAAATACAGTTAATTCTGCTGTTCTTCCCACCTCCTGGGATGCCAAAATTGGGTTGCAAAATAGAACATCAGGGTTGGATGGGGGAATGATGATGCAGGGAGGTGATACAGGATGATTGTGCCACTTAATCAGCTTAGTTAATCATCACTGTGGTGTATTTTGGTTGATAAATCACTAATTTCCTTTTCACATTCTGGCAAATTTTGGTTATTTCCAGATTTTTCCCTCCACTCATAACAAATACTCCTCAAATCCTTAAAGTACTGTATAAAAACTAAAAGACAACTGATATTTTTCATGCATCTCTAATATATGAGGCAGTCTGGAGCTTGTTTTGTCTTCCAAAAATTCAAAATAAACTCTTGAAACGCTTCTCTTTTAAACAAAAACATGTTTAAAAAAATTGATTATCTGCTTACCTGTGATTCTGCCCAATAAGTAACAGCAGGGTTCTCACCTGGGGAGCTGTAAAATAAAGAGAATTTCTTCAAAATGTTCTTTTTCTGCCTAGACTTCGACTGCTACTGTCAATATAGTGGTGACAGATGTCAATGACAACGGACCAGTTTTTGACATGTTTCTCCCCAGAAACCTCTCTGTGCAGGAAGAGGAAGCCAATGCTTTTGTTGGTCAAGTAAGGGTAAGTCAATAAAATTGTYTATTTTATTATCCAAGCTGTCCAGATGATGAGGAAAGGGCACAAAATAATTGTGCCTCAGATAAAAACCCATCCAAATATCTTCAGCTGAAATGCAAACTCTCCATTTGTGGCTACAAAGTCACACTTGGGGGCTTTAAAATATTGGAGTTGTTTTCTTCCCTGTGCTAAATATTGAAAAGGCTTTGTCACTTAAAAACAGCACATTAAAAAGCTTGTTTTTAACGAAATTCCACTGTGAAAACTTGCTGGTAACAGATTTACAGGGTCAAAACAGTGTTGCCACATTTTTWAATGATTTGTTTTGAGGTAGAATTCAAACGTGCTGAGCAAGTGACACCRGGGTGTAGGAAATTGTCACACCTAGAGGAAGTTTTGAGGCCATTAAGGGGAAAATCAGTTAAACCCTTGAGGGAAATAATTGCTGACCTGGTATAAAAATAGGGGATAGTGTAAATTTGAGAGTTTGAAGTTATAAATTTTTATAACACAAGGGGGTCTTCTAGATGAGGATTCAGTCTCTTGAAGAAAACATCACTTTTTTTTGTAAGGTTTGTTTTTCCTGACTCAAGGGAAAGAAGAAAATATTAATTAGAGGGGTTTTCAATCCAGAAGTTGAATATAATGTGTCATATCTGCTGCACTAAGGTTGGATCCAGCAGGAGCTATAGGTAAAAGAGGACTTGGGAAGCATTTTTCAGGAATTTAGGTGGAAAATTAGCCTTTTTTTCCCAGCAGCAACCATATCAAAAGAAAATGGGAGCTCCTTAAGTAGAAGCTTCAGAATTCAGGACATTTTGGGTACCATGGGAACCCAAATACCCATAATAATCATGTTCCTTTCCATCCTTATTTTATTTCATAAGAAATCAGAGCTGGTCTTGGACAAAGTTTGGATCCCTTGGTGCAATTAAGTCACTTTTGAAAAATGGTTAAATTATTGCTCTGCTTTTTGTCATTGCCTTCCTGTGTGGTTGTTTTTCATTTTGCATCCTAAAAGGCACAGGTGGAACATTTCAAATCAGTCCCAAATATCCTTCAAATCCATTTTGTGCCTTGCTGGGGCCCTCAAGGCTCAATCATCTTCTCAAACACGAGCCTGCCTCTATTTTTAGCTGTGACAGAACTGTAAAATACAAKAAATAATTGCCACAAGAAGCTCCCTTGCTTCTAAATGAGTGCAATTTCTAAGCTGTGTGGAAATGAAAATATTTATTGTGGTCTTGGGATAGTTTATTCCTACTTGGAGTGACAGAAACTGCTMCTGTCATTTCCTGTCCTGTTTATCCCTGGATGGAGAAAGCTTTTTCTTTATAGCCTAAATATTGGGTGTATTTCTCCTCTCTCATGTTCACAACTGCAAATTGATGTAGGGATATCCATTGGAAATGCCATTCTGGGGTATTGAAAAGAGAAATTGGGGCATTTGGATTTTTTTTTTTCTGGCTCCAGTGAGGTTATTGAAATAATGGTGATGAGAGTTTGGGTGTAGCTGTGTTGTTTGAGGATATTCCTTAAAAACTGAAATGGCTTTTGGTGTGTTGTGCTTCACTGTAGATAAAACCAGAGCGGGTATGGGAGAGGTGTWAATGGGAATAAATTTTGTATGGAAGCTTTAATGTGGATAAAATGTACATAAAGGGCTATTTTAGGTGGGAATAACCTGGTAAAAGAAGAAATCCTTATAGTGCTGTGTATTTTCCCTACCAAGAATTAGCCCACTGATTAACAAAGCTGCTTTTCAGAAAACTTTTTATTCATTTCAAACAGAAACCTAAAATCCACTAAAGCAAGCAGTCCTACAGAGGATTTTAAATAAAAAGACAGATTTTGTGGTGTCCCTTTCCCTTTGGAATGCCACCTTCCCATTTTACCTGGGGGAAAAATAAAAAATTAGCAAGAGATTTTTACCTTAAAACTCAAGATCTGTCCCTGCTGCTRGTGGGAGCAGAGAACCTGGTGAGGAAGGCCATGGAAAACGTGCTCAACCACTTTGATCCCTCAGGATTTTTCACTCAGGAGGTTTGGTCTCAGGATTGGGTGTCTGGGCTCACTGTCAGAATTCCAGAGTGGTTTGGGTRGGGAGGGATCTTAAATCTCATCCCATTCCAGCCCTGCCATGGGCAGGGAAACCTTCCACRATCCCAGCTTGCTCRGAGCCCTGTCCAGCCTGGRCCTGGACACTTCCAGGGATGGGGAATTTTAAGCAATTTGGTGTTTAAATCAATCTGAACACTCCCAGGAATAACTCCTGCCACAGCCCAGAGATTTCCATTCTCTGCTTTGTTTTCAGTGGAAAAGCTGGACTTTCAAATGGATTCCCATAAGGACTTTGATAATATTTGGGGCTGGTTTCCCAAGGAGATGTAGCAGGAAGGCAGGGAGAGGTTTCCTGTGGGAGAGGGAGGGTTTGGTATTGTATTGGCTGGAATGTCCCAACGAAGGCAGGAATGATGAATCTGACTCCATGTTCTCAGAAGGCTAATTTATTACTTTATTATACTGTAGTTTATTAAGAAATACTATACTATACTAAAGAATACAGGAAGGATACAGACAGAAGGTTAAAAAGATAATGATGAAAACTTGTGACTCTTTCCAGAGTCCTGACACAGCTTGGCCCTGATTGGCCAAAGAGGGAAAACAACTCACAGCAGAATCCAATGGAACAATCACCTGTTGGATAAACAATCTCCAAACACATTCCACATGAGCACAACACAGGAGAAGCAAATGAGATAAGAATTGTTTTCATTTTCTCTGAGGCTTCTCAGCGTCCCAGGAGGAAAAATCCTGGGCAAAAGGATTTTATCAGAGAATGTGAGTGCCACGTTTGGAGCATTTATTCCATGCAGGCAGGCAGTATCCACCCTTGGAAGTGCTCTCCCTCTCCAGCAGCTCTGCTGCCAGCTGGAGCTGCAGGAGGCACTGGCACAGGAGTGCTGCRTGTGGGCACTCCAGGAGCCTCCTGAAGATGAAAAGAACAAAAGCCAGACAGSATAATGCTGCCAGTGGAGCTGATGTGTTTTCCAATGCTTTTATTTCACACTGTGTTCTCTAAACTGGGACAGTCAGAGGTGGGTTGGATTCCCTGCTGCTGCTTCCCCTCTGATCCTGGGGATCCCCCAGCAAGGCAGGAGCACAGCTGCTGCTGTGTGGAAGTCTCCACAAAGGGCCCCCAGGAATCCAAAAAGCTCCAGCTGGAAGCTCCACAGTGAAATTCAGGCACTTTGTTGCAGTCTAAACCAGCTGGAGATGGGGCATCAGGATGTTCTGCATTGTACACTGCACTTCAATCAGTCCCAGGGGCATGGGAGGTAAAAAAGATGGAATGACACTTAGGAAAGGGATCAATGTATTGATCTTCAAGCATGTTCACAGCCTTGGGCAGAGGGAGACAGTCCCCAGCAGTTTGTTGCAGACTCTAAAAAAGCAGCCTGGGGTTAAATAAAATGTTGTTGAGCTGATGGGGCCCTGGAGAGGAAAGACATCCCTTGACAGAAGTTTTTATTCATTTGGGGTTTTATTRATATTCAGATTCTTTCACCTAACCCTGTAATTCATTTATTGTTGGATATTTTGGTGTCATTGATCAGCACTGTGTGAAAATTCCGGCCTGAATGTGTTGCTATCAAAGAGAAATAGGGAAGGAAATGAGATGGAAAATGGGGATAAAGAATTCTGTGCTCAAGTATCACTGGCCCTTGGATCTTCCCTAAAATGGAAACAGGATAAATTAATTCCAGTAATGAGAGCAGTTTGCAGGGTGTGTGATACCTCTGTCACCTGCTTGGTTTSAAGTTACAAAAGAAATGCTTTAAGAAAGTTGGTTTTTAGGATGGACCTATTCTTCCTACTGGAAAAAATGGGAAAGTTTGGGGGAATTTATTTGATTGTACTGTACWAGCCCTCCTGAATGCTGATGAAATGTAATTATTTCCCAACAAAGCTTTCTGTCCATGGGTATCAGTGAGTTCTTACAGGCTCCTGTTTTTATTTAATAAATTCAGAAGGTGATAAACCCTGGATCTAAAGGCCAATTTAAATTTCATGGCTGATGGGTAAAGCTTGTTGTGTTGGACTAAATGACCTCTGGACATCTCCCATAAGCAGCTCCTCCTGTGTTTCTACAAGCAGGAAAGACTCCTTAAAATGCTGGTGAGGAARTATTGCCCATGCACATGGAATGGTTGGGATGAGATGAGCTTTAAGGTCCTTTCCATCCCAAYGCATCTGTGATTCTGTCATTTTATTACATTGCAGGATCTTGTGGAAAAGTCTAGAAAGGAATCTGAGTTTTCCTAAATCCCCACTGCTTTGTTTTTGGTGTGAAGGGTGTGATTTCCCAAAACCATCACTGCAGATTGCACTTTGTCTGTGTTAAAGATACAAGCTCCTGAAATTAAATTCCCAAATTTCCTGGACTTGAAAGCAATTTCAAGGAAAATTGGAGGTGGAGGAAAAAGGAGAAGACCAGGGAAAAAAGGAAGGTTTATTGGCAGGAGAGGACAATCCAGGAGGAAAAAGAATTAAAATTAGAGGTGGAAAAGACAGGAAAAATCCAGGAAAAAAGGGGATTTAATGGCAGGAGAGGACAATACAGAAAGAAAAGGACCTAAGCCTTTGGGGAAGAGTAAAKTCACAGGCTCTGAAGTAAATCTCAAATACCCAGAGTGAGTCCAGYACCCCTGCTCACTGCATGACCCAGTGGCTAACAATGCAGCTTGAATTCATCTCYTAAATGTAAAACCAACAGGAGCAGCTGGGATTTGAGTCAGAATCCATAAAAAGACAAATCAGACCCCAAAATCAGAGAATCAGAATGTGGCAGGTGAACTCCAAGCAGAGGAAGTTCTGACTTCATTTCTTCTAAGTGGTTGGGTGATCACAAGARCATTGGGAGAGAACCTTGGTGATATAATTTTCTTCAGTTTATTAAGGAATTTMTCTCCAGGGAGGATAGAAAGGACTTTCAGCACTGTSTCTCTCAAGATCCTCATGGAGATGCTGGTCACAATAGAATTTCATGTACTTCCAGCTGGATTTTCATGTTTGRTAACAGGCAAATTCCCCTTACAACAGGATTGATGTCTCAAGTCCAAAGCTGTGGCACCAGGAGAAAGAGGTGGGGTTATAATTTTGGGCTGTTTATTTCCATTCTAGACCATTAGTACTAGAATCACCTCTTCCTGCTGGCACCAGGGAATTCCTGYAGGATATTTGGCAGCAGTGGCTGCAGCCACAGCTCCTCATCTTTTRCCACTGTTCCTTGAACTTAGGTCAGCTTGGGCACAGCTCAAAGAGTTTAAATAAGCTCCTTGCCACCCATAACGTGGCCTCTCAAGCAAAAGGGATTTCAAAAGCTGTGCTCTTGTCTTCCCTGTTCCCAAAATTTATTATATTTGTGCATTCATCTGCATCTTTGCCTTCCAGATAATATTTGTGCTTTAGTGCAGTGGAAATARTGATCTTTGTTATCAGCATGTTCATGGCAGTTGATTGTTGAGAGTCTAAGGATTTTCCTTGKAAGGAATTCTTGGTTTTGTCTGCTGACACTTTACATTTTGGGATGCCTTTAAGCCCTGTTATCTCTTTCAGCTTGATGCCAAACTAAATCTTCTGAATCAGTGATTTCATGCCTCTGGTTCATGCCCTTTTTAGGATTTTGATGCCTGATTCCCATCCCTGGCAGTGCCCAAGGCCAGGCTGGATGGGGCTTGGAGCAGCCTGGGACAGTGGAAGTTGTTCCTGCCCATGGCAGGAGGTGGCACTGGATGGGCTTTAAAGTTTCTTCCAACTCAAAGTCAAGAGAAATTCCAAAAAAATAACTTCAGAGAAATATTTGAGAGCCCAGCTAGATGTGCAGAGTTTAAACAGTATTTTCCATCTGTGATGTAGAAAGTTTTTGTTTTGGGAGGGGGGTTTTGGTGTTTTGGTTTTTCTAGTGTGCAAATGCATTGGTTTAATCCCTTGATCATATCATTGCCAAAGAACACACTCATCCAAACCCCAAATTTTTAATCATCCTTCAAGGACAACCMAGTCTCCAAGATTAGGATTTTGTTGTGTGCCAGCCTGAAGAAAGCTGGGCTGGTTGAAGCTATGAAGCATTAAAATYTGATTAACTCATGTAGGAGGTTCACCAGCCCATCCAGTGATAGGGTTGCAGCCATGAGCTTTTGGAATTTCATTTATTTTCATTTATATTTGCTCTTGGGGTTTAACTGCTCTTAATGTGCAGTTTTGTTTGGAAGCACATTTAATTYGTTTTGGAATTAACCCTCCAGGTGCCCTGGAATTGGCAGAGACCTCGGAAGCAATCATCCAGGGTTCTRCTGGCTTGTGGAATGCCTAAAAATAGGGTTTGAAAATTATGCCAGTATTTGAAAATTTACAGGGTCTTTCCTTTATCCTACTCTGAGTGAAGGATAAGCTGCCATGACCTGGGAGTTCAGTAGGATGCTCAAGTTCCTGGAGGATACCCACAGAACCTGCAGGGTTTTTCKAAAGGATGTGTGTGGGCCTCAAAGAAGGAGAATTTGCCTTGAAATTGCAAGAAAGCCAAAATCAAAGAAGCAAAGACTGGTTTGGGTTGGAAGGGACCTCAAAGCTCATCCAGTGCCACCCCTGCCATGGGCAGGGACACCTTCCACTGTCCCAGGCTGCTCCAGCCTGGCCTTGGGCACTGCCAGGGATGCAGGGGCAGCCACAGCTGCTCTGGGCACCCTGTGCCAGGGCRTGCCCACCCTGCCAGGGAACAATTCCTAATTCCCAATATCCCATCCCTCTGTCAGTCTGAACCCATTCCCTGTGTCCTGTCCCTCCATCCCTTYGAATCAATCTCTCTCCATCTCTCCTGTAGCTCCTTCAGGCCCTGCAAGGTCACAATTTGGTCACCCCAAAGCTTCTCCTTTCCAGGTGAACAATCCCAACTGTCCCAGCCTTTCCTCCCAGCAGAGCAGCTCCATCCATAGAAAATTTAAAAAGTGAAAGGCWGTGTAAAAGCTGGCAAGAAGTAGCAAAAGAGAGGAAAAACCTTTCTGAACTTTAGGTAAGAAGGAAAGTCCAAACTTTTATGGATGACTGATGTTGTTCCCTCCTTAAAATACTTACAGATATTTGGTTTATGACAAAGAGGTCAGGCACATTTCAGATATTTGTGGCCTCTGACTGCATCTGGGAGATGTTAATTTTGTCCTGTGGGCACAAACTGTAATCTCCCTGCAAAACAAGTCCAAAATCCAATCTAACACTCCCACCCACACTTGATTTGCTGTTTGACACAAATGAGGGACTTGGGAATACTTCCAACCCAGAGTAATAAAGCCATTAAACCCTCAATAATAAACCTATTAAACCCCTAGTATGAAAGAATCATGTTATCTGCCACGAGAACAATAATTCTCACCAACAGCATCACTTGGATCCTCCAGCACAATTCCTGCCTTGAGCTGTGGAKTACTGGGGGAGCTGTCCAAAATCAGGAGTTTGGTTGGCTTGGGTAGGGATTGTGGGGAACTTTTGCTCCTGAAGAAGGGAAATTTAAACTGTAGGAAGCTGGGTTTGTGGCAGAGTGGTCCCTAAGAAATGTTTCAGCCTTCAGGAAAGGGGGATACCAGAAATAGTGAATTGCTCAAGTGAGARTTTTTGGCTCCTGTCCAATTTGATATTCTTAAATTTGAAGTGAAGTTCCCCAAGCCTATGAAATGCCTTTTTCACCAAATCAAAGAAAAAAAACTTCTGAGCTTATTTCCTCTTTAAAAAGACAAAAGATAGTTTTGTCACTCTGTCAACAAAAAGCACATTCCTACAGATACCCACCATGCTTGTGGGTATCTGATTTGGAGCAGTGACCTTTGGAGTAGTAACCAAGTAGTAACCTTGTTTTGATGTTTTCCAGCTCCAAAATTCCAGGCACAAATCCTCATTTAACCTGCCTAAATCCTGTCACCATTGTGGGCAAGAGTTAAGGATACAACAGGAGGTTTTTTTGCAAAGGGTGATAATGATATAATGAATATTGTTGGCATTCAAGCCCTTGTCATTATAKTTCAGAGTTAATGATCCTTCAGAGGTGTCTRAGTCATTCCCATCTCCCAGGACTGTGTTTTCCTGCTGTTTGAGATGGAGGGAGATGATTTGTTACTCTGGAACACTGTTGGTTCATATTCCTGAGGGTTTGCTGSTGATGTGGAAGCAGAGCTGCTAACACAAATCTGAATTTACCACATCAGGCACCTTGTAGGGGATGGCACCTCTGATAAATGTGGGATGGATTTTCTGGGAAATAAAGTAYGGAGTCATTCATACTCCCAGGTTTCCATGTTTGTTTTGTCATGCAGTACTTAATGAATTAGAGATGGAAATAAGAGTCATCCTGGAGGTCTGAGGAGTCACCAGAGTATCAGCAGTACTTGTTCTGTCTCTTTGCATGGACACATTTTTCCTGATTCTGGATAAACAGCAGATGCATCCTGGGCTCATCCCAGTGTGGAGGGAGGGGATGCTCCCCCTCTCTTCTGCTCAGGTGAGGCTCCACCTGGAATTCTGTGCACAGTTCTGGTGCCCCCAACATAAGGAGGGACATGGAACTGTTGGAGCTGGTCCAGAGGAGGCCATGGAGATGCTGAAGGTAGTGGAGCATCTTCCCTCTGGAGCCAGGCTGGGAGAGCTGGGAATGCTCAGCCTGGAGAAGGGAAGGGTGTGTGGAGACCTCACAGCTCCTTCCAGGGCCTGAAGGGACACAGGGGAGCTGGAGAGGGACCTGCAACAGCAACTGGAGGGACAGGACACAGGGAATGGGTTCAAACTGCCAGAGGGCAGGGCTGGATGGGATATTGGGAATTAGGAATTGTTCCCTGGCAGGGTGGGCAGGCCCTGGCACAGGGTGCCCAGAGCAGCTGGGGCTGCCCCTGGATCCCTGGCAGTGCCCAAGGCCAGGCTGGACTCTGGGACTTGGAGCAGCCTGGGACAGTGGAAGGTGTCCCTGCCATGGCAGGGGTGGCACTGGATGGGATTTAAGGTCCTTCCAACCCAAACCAGTCTGGAATTCTGTGATTCAGTGAGATGGACAAGGTAGAAATGGACCAGCATTTGCGATGCAATGACACCATGGCCCTGTCTTCGAATCTCTACTGTTCCTTTTCTACTTTACCTCTTTTTATTAGTTCTCTCCTGTTGTTTGGGGATTTTTTATTCTGGTTTGAGGTTTTTTGGTCTCAGTTTCCATGGTGCCTGTGTCCCCAGTGACCTTTGAGGGCTGTGTTGCCTCCAGCAATCACAGCTGCTGGTTCTGCTGCCTCGTGTGAGGTAGGAGCAACCTCTGCAAGGCTGTGCAGACCCTTCTGCCTGTAAATACATCTGCAGCTCCTTTTAGGGTCTGCTGTCATCTGGTGGCCCTTTACCTACCAAAACTTCAGGACTCTAACCGTATTTTTGTGCAAATCACTGGGGCTGAGTTGTGGTGGAAAGCCTTGAGTGGGCACAGGAATGTGCTCTCACCTCTTTTCAGTCCTGCCTTTTCCTCCTTGGCTTTGGGACTTTGTTTAGSATTCAGGTGATACAGGAATGAACTYTTTCCTGGCTTCCCCCCACTTCTGTACCTGTTCACTCAGGGAATTCAGCCCAGTGTTGGTAATGACCAAATGGGATTAAATTTATTGGGATGTCACTGGTTCATGTTGTCAGGGTCTGGATAAATTCAACCAGGGCTGTTTTTTTTGAAACAGAACTTTCTGAAAGCTCCCCATTTCCCACATCTCCTGTTCCCTCACTTCCTGGCAAGTCTTGTACCTGTTGGTGACAGATCTGGGGGTGAAATTGGGGTTAAAATTGTCCATTTGGTACAAAGTGATGACTGCAAAGAGGGACAGAGAGTACCCACACCAACACCAAGTCCTTGTCCAAGGAGCTGCTTCCCACAGGCTCCAAGAGGCTCTGAGAAATTATTTCCATGTGGGAACAATTGTGCACCCTTGAGACAGGATTCTTTTAGGGACCAGATTAAACCCTTTTTCCTTCTTATCCATAGAGAGAACATTATCTCTTTTCGAGTTTAGAGTGATAAAAATGTTAATTCTTCACCAGTGTTATGGTGGTATAATCCCAATTAGATAATTGGGTTATAATGAATTATCTATTTCTGCATGGAAAGGGTGCTCAGGCCTTGGCAGGGGCTGCCCAGGCAGCTTTGCAGTGCCCAGCCCTGCAGGTGTCCCAGGAAGGGCTGGAGGTGGCACTCAGTGCTCTGGGCTGGGGACAAGGTGGGCACTGGGCACAGCTGGCACTCCATGGGCTGGCAGGGATTTTCCAGCCTCAATCATTCAGGAATTCTGTGAGCCAAATCAGTCCTGCAGAACGTGGCAAAGGTGTTTCTGCCTAAGGATGTGCACAAATGGGTCCACAACATTCACAGTCATGTTTTATGGAACCCAGTTGCAAAGCCTGCCATGTATTTGAAAGTAATTTAATTTCTTTCCTAAACAAGAAGTTTATCTATTCTAACATGCCTCCAAACTAACCTGATGCAAAACTGTTGTCTCATGAGAATTTTTTTGTCCAGGTTTCCAATTATAGGTATTTCAGATTACTCTTGGAGATTCCTTTGGGGCTTTTTGGTTTGTTTGTTTGTTTGGGTTGTTTTTAGATCTGTTATTTCTACAGAGGAATGGAATTGATTGAAAATTAAGCAAATCCAGCTGACAGATGTGGATTAGAAGGATGCTATGTACCTATGGACCAGTCAGAATGAAGTGGTAGCAAACCCTCCTTAGCACATGGGCACGATGCAGGGAAGAAAACACAGTAATGTTTTCCTAATTAGGCAATTTTAATTAACTTTTAATTGATTTCAAGCAAGATAATTGGTTTCATTACCAAGCCTTACAATGAACACCATCACCAGAATTAAGATTTCCCGGTGACTGTTCTGAAAACAAAATGTGCAAATCTCTTATGATCTTCACAGATGTCATTCATAAAGGCAAATAAATGAGAATAGAGTAGGGCAGCAGTGCCCTTTGTATAATTTACATAACCTTGTTCAATCACCCCTAATTTAATTAAGAGGAGGCAAAATAACAGGTCAGCATTTCAACCTGAGAGCTCTATGAAAACCTATTAAATTTTGTCCACCCCTATAATTATGTGATAACAAGAATTATTTGGCTGACACTGAAATCTCTGAGGCTGGTTTCAGTTGTGAGAACAAAGATGCCAACTAAAGAATATCAAAGTGGTTTTCTGTGCAATGCATCAGCCTGTTGTGAGCACAGAAGAATAAGATGAAAATGTGATAATGTTGGGTTGAAGAACGAGAACAGGAAGCAAAACAGAAATTTAAGTAGTTTTTCAGAAGAGGTAGCAATTAAAATATCACGATATGTGACAAATGTGTTAAGTGGAAAGAAATTTCTAACTCACTGTCCCTCCTGTCTGTCTGCAATCCATCCTTCATCTAAATTCATATTCCAAGGATTTGGGCAGCATGAAGACACTGTTCAGTGTTAAATAAAAATTCCCTCTCAGACACCACCACATCCTGAGGATCTTCAGCATTAGAATTATCTGAGGGCTTGGCTTCAACAGCATCAAATTCATCTTCTGTTGAAGTTCAGAGAACAAGGGATAAATCCCAGAATCATTTAGGATAGGAAACTTCAAGGATTAGTCCAGCCTGTGCCTGATCCAAACCAGAGCACTGAGTGCCACCTCCAGCCTTTCCTGGGACATCCTGCAGGGCTGGGCACTGCAAAGCTCCCTGGGCAGCCCCTGCCAAGGCCTGAGCACCTCTGCATGCAAGAATTCCTGCTGATGTCCAAGCTGAGGCTGCCCCTGGCACAACTTCAGGCTATGTCCTCTGTCCTGTCAAAAGTTCCAAGGCTGAACAGCTGAATGTGCCTTTCTCCTGAAGGGATCCAATTAGCTGTGCTTCTGTCACTGGGAATGGAGCCATTTTGTTCTGTGGATGTTTTATCTTCAGCCAAACTCAGACAGAGGCGGCCTGCCCCAGAACAACAGATTTGGCAGAATCCTTCCCTGCCTCACCTGATTTCTCTCCTGTGGGCCGTCTCGATCGGTAAGTTTGCCATTTGTGTATTAACCATTGTTTTTCCTGTCTGTCGTCTTCAGGCTACAGATGCAGATGCTGGGGTTAATTTGGGGGCAAGGGGGTTTCCACTACAGTCTGGCCAACTTCACAACCATGTTCAGGATCGACCTCCAATCGGCAGCATTTACACGGCAAGTGAAGTTTTGAAAGGGAGCTGAGGGAGTCACTACGTAGCTCGTGGTGGGAGGCACGATCGGCGCCGTGGACCTCGCGGCGCTCCGCTCACTCCTGGCCATCAAGGTGATGGATAATTGATGAAAACAGCCCCGTGTCACTCAACGCTCCGCTACACTGTCTGTGGTGCCAGAGAATTCCGCCAGGAACTGTCTTCCTGCAAGCTGGAGTGAGGAGGTGGTGAGTGCAGGTGGCGCGTGGTTGTTCCTGTGATATTCGGGGCTTTGTTTAACCTCTGGCAGGCAGGCTTGCAGTAGAAAGATTGTGAACTGGGAGCATGGGGGTAAGTTCTTCTGCCCAGAGAAGCTGTGGCTGCTCTGGAGTCCCTGGTAAGTGTCCCAAGACAGGTTGGATGAGCCTGGAGCAACCTCAGATAGTGGAAGGTGTCCCGCCCATGGCAGGAGGTTGGCACTGGGATGGCTTTGATGTCCCTTTCAACCCCAAACCCTTCTGGGATTGTGATTCTGAAAAATGCTTTGGCTTTAAGCCAGGTACCAAAAAAAACACTTTAAAGATAAGGTTTATTTAGGAAATAATAGCAAATTAATGAAACAGCAAAACCTACACTGTTCCTACACCATTCTACACAGGCAGACAAGCTGTAGGCCAAGGAGAAAGAAGTTTTAAGTTAAGGAACAGGAGAGGATATCAATCAGATGTTAGGAAAATTGTTCGCCTGGCGGGTGGGGAGGCCCGGAAGGGTGCCCCACCGACAGCTGTGGCTGCCCCTGATCCCTGGCAGTGCCAAAGGCCCGATTGGCTTGGAGCAGCCTGGGACATGTGGAAGGGTGTCCTGCCCATGGATGGGGGTGGCACTGGATAGGCTTTAAGGCGCTTTGAACCAAAATCATCTGGGCATCGTGATCCTGGCCAGTGTCCAATAGCAGGTACCTCAGGAAGGAGAGCTCAGACCAGCTTCAGTTTCCACTGCCATTTTCCCAGAACCTGTGCTCATTTCCCACACTTTGAATCTTTAGTGAATTCTTCATTACTTGTGTTGTGCCACATGAATACAATTACAACAACAAACTTAACTCACAGATGTCCTCACACAGTTTGCCCTTTAAATTTCTGAGGGATATTTTTGTGAGGCTGTGTGGGGGTCCCAGTTGCTGGGGTTTGTCTTCAGTTTCTCTGGGTCTGGATTGAAGGCACTTGAGACAGGGTAATTCATGCTGGGACTCAGGTGTTTATTATTTCTTATCAGCTAAACAGCTCAACTACTGTGAGTTTCTGCAGCTTTTCATTCAGAAGGCCAAAATGGCCAACAAATTTTCTTGTTCCAAGGGCTTTAAGACAAACTATCCAATTAAGAATTGACACTGATTATTTTCCCTTTTAACCCAATACACTGATCCCAACAGAGGATGCATGGGGACTTTTCTGCCAAAACTTACAAAAATGCACCCAACACCATGAAAGGGAAGTGAGAAAAGAAGCAGCATGAAGAAGAACCCAGGATGACTCCCTGGTGCCTCATGCTTGTTTCCATCCACAATACACTAAAAAATCCCAAAATCCCCTCCTCCTTAAATTTCTCACCATGATGCACCTAACCAGGCTGCTTCTATAATATCTGTTTCAACACTTTTGTGGGTTTCATGTCATTCTCAGGTGACACAGCACAAAGTATTCACAACTCCATCAGAGGGTGCAAAGAGAGATTTAATTACAGCAACATGGTTGCTTTTATAACTTTTTCAGATATTTACATTCACTTAGCAGACACAGCAGCTGCCCATTGGCCTATAAAAAGAAACAAAGTTCTCAGTGGGTGAATCAAGGAGCCATGTCACTCTGTCGAGCTAGCCCAGAGTCCAGATCTTTATCATTTTTTTTTTTTTTAACTTTCTCTCCATCATACATCTCGCCATGGTGACAATCTTGATCTTCCCTCAGGATGAGAGATGGGGCTTTCCTTATCATCAAGGAAGCCTTTGTGGCTCACAAGAACAGCCCAGATTGTCTTTCCTACAGGTTTCTAGTCTGTCTCGAAGTCCAGGTAACTTTCTCCATGATAGAGAGAGTAGGTCAGTGCTCCTCGGGGGTCAGGGCACCAAAAGCAGAAACAGAGAAATAACTTCCTGGTGCTTCTAGGTTTCCACAGGGAATGGATTTTGGTGTGATGTGTCTTCTGTTCCCTGTGGATTTTGTGTGAGTGGCTCCTGTTCCCTGCAGGCAAGGACCGCGGACCTGGGAGCAGATGTGAACTATCAGGATCCGCACTGAGGAGCCGGCAGCATTTTGCCTTGAAAAGCACACGGGAGAGCTGTCGCTTACGGAAATCCTTGGATTATGAATCCTTCTCTGAACAGAGGCACACCTTCAACCTTCTTCGTGGGAAGCCTTCGACAAACACACGACACCAGCACACCAGGCACCATTGCCACCTGGGCTGGCCACTGTCACCGTCAGAGTCCAAGGGTAAGGGGGTCACTGCCTCAGCCCAGCAGCAATCTCTCGCCAGAATAATCCCATCACCATGCAGGTGCACCAGCACCTCTGCTCTCCTGCACTCACTTACTGAGTTTATTCTATTCCACTTTGTAAGCAGCTTGTAATTGCTCTCCCGTCGTGCAATTACGTGGTTGTAAATCCTGGATTTATGAATCAAAGAACACCAGACACCAAATTCAAATTTTTGTCCTCTCAGAACTCTAAAATAATCTCTAATCTGAAATACACCCCTCATGCAATTGTTTTGCTGTGACGGTTTTAGAGGGGTCTAGGATGAGGGAAAAGAGATGAAGGATCTGGACCTCCAATGTTTCAGAAGGCTATTTATTATTTTATTGATATATATGTACATTAAAATTATACTTAAAAGAAATAGAAGAACGGGATTTCCATCAAGAAGGCTGGCTAAGAAAATAGTAAAAGAAATGATAAACAAGGCTTGGTGACTCAGACAGAAGTCCAAGCCAGCCGGCACTTGTGATTGGCCATTAATTAACAAGCAAAACATAGAGACAATCACAGATGCCACCTGTTGCATTCCACAGCCGCAAGATATCATTCGTTTACATTTTGTTCCTGAAGCCTCTCACTTCCTCAGGAGGCACAGTAAAAATCCTAAGGAAAGGATTTTTCAGACTTAATATGGTTATTGCAAAAGTGAGCATGATCATTTTCAACCCACAATTGTGATTTTAAGACCCACTGGGGTCTATTGAGTGCTGGTCGTGGCACATGCCCATCCCTGGATTCCAGCCTTCTGTCTGCTGCTTGGAAAATCCATCTCTGCAAAGGAACAGCCTGATTTAGTGTCTTGCACCTGAACTGCCAGTGACGCCACAGCCTCAACCTCAGGGTTTTCAAGGACTCCAATGAATGGGGTGCTGGTGTCTGTTTGGGAAGCTCCAAAATGGGAAATGTTGTATCTGTGACTAAACACTTCCCCCAACTTCATTAATCCCTGTGTCCAGAGGAGAGGAGAGCTCAGATGCCTTAATCCTACCCCTGGCCATTCCCAAGTGGCAGCTCTGTCAGTCCATTCTGTCCTTTTGAGGCAGTTGCTTGAGTTTCTTGAATCGTGGGAGAGAAGAGACTTTAAATTGCTCAGATTTTAGTGAAGGACCAAAAATTGTAGCAAGGATCACCAAAAAGCACAGCTCACAAATCTTCAGTTTTAATGTGTTCTGTGAAAAGCATTTGCCAGTCATAAGGGTTAACCTGTTCTGTACTGCAGGTGCCTTGAATTTGCTGCTTGGTTTTGAGTAATTCTGTTTGTCAGTCTCTACTGAGCTCACAATTCTTTTAGGACAGTAAATGTCTCCCATTAGTAGTCTACGCGTAATCAGCAGAAGGCTTCTATGATGCCTCTTCTGTCTGCAGAATGTGTCAGTGTGAGGTCAGGTTCACCTGTTTCCTGACTAAATTCTGTGCTTTCCCCAGCACATTCCAACGTCATTGGCAGGAAACAGCTTTTTCCATCATTCCTGAGCTGCCTTTGTTGGACTTTCACAGAGCAAGTTGCTCAAACTCAAGTTTTTTTTTCATAAAAGAAACCTTTCCCCCGCACACCTGAATTTTTTGAAAGAATGGTTTGGGTGGCGTTTGTTGGGGTTTTTTTTTAAGGTTTTGCATGTAGGATTGTGTTCAGAGAAAAGCTTTTTGTCTGTTTGGATTGTGTGGTTGATTGTATTAATTATGTCAGGGAAAATTGCAGTTCAGCTCTGTTGGCCTCAGTACAAGAGCTTGTTGTAGCATTCAAAGGAAGAAATTAGGGAATTTAAGGAGGGGAGTAAATAGGATCAAAAAATCAATTTTATGCTCTTTGAAACTCTTTCCACACCTAAGCACAAAATGGGAGAATGATGAATGCTTTGGGAGAGGCTGGAATACCGGCTGCGGGCCAGAATAACAAACTTTGCGAAGTAAAAAGGTGTTTGGCTGAGGACAGACCAGGGCCTGGGAGGGAGGATCAAGCAGGGGATAACTTGAAGTGGGAGAAAGAAAATAAATCCAATTTAAGGTAGTGTTTAGATCAGGGGAATATAATTTTTTATGCTGATAGATGGTGGCTGGAGTGAGAGGCTAGGACTGGGGAATTTGAGGTTGGCACTTGAGAGAATGGAGGAGGACTTGTGGGAAAAAGCCAGATTTAATATCTCAATGTGTTGGGCCAGATGTCATAGCGGGCTTTTATGTCAGGTCGACAGAGTATTTTGAATATTGGTCACAAGAGGTGTCTGATGGATTTTAATATAGAGATATAAATGAACTTTCCCAGAGACAGAATTCAACAAAGGGGTGAGGGGAGAGGGTGGAGGGTTGAAGGCAGAAACCCTGTCTGCCCCTGTTTGAGATGGGAGGGATCCTCA